>VDFB02111798.1:0-45026 GCA_007258455.2 Sequoia sempervirens
AACCTCTGGCATTGAATCTGGCATGAATCCTCTGCGATGAGGAAACCATTGAAATTATTTCTTCTAGAACAAAGCACTTAGAAAAAGAAAGCTCTTCCTTGGATCTTGATGATGATGAAGTCCCACTTGAAACCCTCATGAAAACTAGGGCACAATAGAGGGAGGTAGAAATAAGAAAAGGAAAGGCTAAAACACAGCCTGTGGAAATAAAAGTACCAAGTCTAAAAAGGAGGAAAGTTGATACTATTACTCTTGCAGCCAAAGGAAGACATGAAGGACCTACCAGAAAATCAAGGCCAATCGGGCCTATCCAGAAAATCCCTAAACCTAATGAGACCCCACATGAGGACCCTGAAGCTCCAATGGAGAAGAATTATGTTGAAAAGGAAGAAGAAGAAGGAATTTTTAAGGGAGTAGCAAACATAATACTAGCTGATCTTGCTAGCATTGCAGAGGAATTGGAGGAAAATTAGAACTTCCTACAGCATGAACAAAAGGACCTGCAACATGAATTCCTGCAACAACCAGAACTAGAGCAGGAGTTCTTGTAGCCACAATAAGAACAAGAGTCCCTATAGTAAAAGGAAGAAGAAACAACACCCTTACATCTAGAGATAACTGGACAACCCAAGTCTATGCAAATAATGCCATATGAGGAGCCATCATCAATCAAAAGACTGGTAGGCATTCATAATCCTCCCGATTTTTCAGTACATGCAACAATCTTCAATGTTTGGACAAAGATAAAAAGAAGGGAGGAAGAATGGAAAAGGGAAAAATGAAATTTAAAGGAAGAAATTCAAAAGGATGAAGAATTTGAGGAGAAAAATGTGGAAATTGTTACCTTGAAGCAGAGAGTAGATGATATGGCAGCTTTGGCACCAAATATTATGGAATGTAGAGAACCCCTGAGGGTCTATGCTTTGCTCCTGAAAGAGAAGTATCTCCCTTTTAATATGTGAATACTTGCCTCAGGTTTGAATCCTTCTATTGATACCCCCATGAAAATTTTCAATGCTTATAGGATTGCCTCCCTTGAAATGAAGAATTTGTTATGTGAATTTTATTTACATAATTATGTTGTCACAGAAGACCATGAATGGAACCCACTATTGTATGTTGGGGATGTTTAATTGAGAGCATTCATGTCTTTGGTGAAAAATGAAATTACTTGGGGACAACAACACGTTTATAAACAATTGGAGTCTTATATCCCTTTGCATGTTAGAGTTGAATCAAATAACCCAAGGGATATTTATAGAGAATGGCATAGAATGTTGCTCAGACCAAGCTATGGAAATAGGATTATGCCTTGGATTGAGGCAACTTACACTGAGTATGAGGTAAACACAATAGCAAAAGAAGAAACCATGAGGAGATGTTTATCCTAGAGATGGAATAGTCTGACTGATGAGTTGAAGTAGGTTGAGCCTCATTCCATCCACAATTATGTTGTAGCATTGAAAAGAATTCAGAGACATATTTAGATTGGAAGAAACCAGGCACAACATTGGCTTCTCTTGACTTTTCAGCCACCCATCCTCATCTGGCCTATTCCAAATTTTAGATTTTACTAGAGTGATATTTCTTCAGAAATGCAGAGATGGGATAGATTTTATAGATTGGGAGGATTCTATTGGGATCCTGACTCATGCACTACAACCACTAATGTTGGACAACTCTCAGTTGAAAATTTTAAAGCTTTAACCAAGCAAAAGAGAAACTCTTCCCCTACTGGAGGACCAACAAAATGTTAGGTTGGGGGAGTGATGAGCCTAGTTTTTGGTCTAGTTTGGGTAAAATCTATAGTCTATTTTCTAATTGATGTCATAGATTTTAATGTTTAAGTGTTGATATTGGCATAATGTTTCCCTCAAACCATTGACAATTGACATTACCCTATCTCTACTAGCTTTAATGATATTTGGCATAATATGTGGGTCATCTATATTTATTTTCACACAATTAATGAGTGTTTCTTAGGGTGGTTATTGATATGCAATTATTGTGCATACTAACCTTGGACTACATAATTAATACATCAAGTTATGGAGGACACCACGAGTTGGGAATGCACCATAACATCTAGCTGAGAAGCCGCTCTAGTTCAATGGTAGCTAGTAGTAGAGATTCTTCATGCAACCAAATGTAACCACCTTGTAGTGGACCTTAATGATCGAGCATGCATGGACATTGTTTTTGTGTTGGATTTGCACGTGACTTGCATGTCTTACTAGATTCCATGCACGTGTAACCACCACCGCTCCACTTTTCCCTGCTTTCATGTAAATTAGGGAGGGAGGTAGAGAGGTGTGAGACTCTTCTACCTCCCTCCCCAATTTACCTCCTACCCTCTATCTCTCACCTCACTACCTCCCTCCCTTCTTTACCTCATACCCCCTCTCTCTCTTCTCTACTTCCCTCCTCTCTCTTCTTCCTACCCTCTCTACCTCCTACCATCTCTTTCACATCTATACATCTATCCCTTCTCTACCTCCTACCCTATCTCTCTCTCATCTCTCTACCTCCATCCTCTCTCTACCTCCTACCCCTATCTCTCCCTCTCCCCCTCCCCCCTCCTCTTTTTACTTCCTACCCCCCTTCTCTCTCATCTATACCCTCTTCCCTTTTTACCTCTTACCATCTCTCTCTTTCACACACACACACACACACACACACACACACACACACACCTCTTCTACCTCTCCTCTCTACTTCCTACTCTCTATATCCTACCCTCTCTATCCTCTATACCCCTCTCCCCTCTCTACCTCCTACCCTCTCTCTCACCTCTCTCCCCACTCTACATCCTACTATCTCTCTCTCACCTCTCTAAGATCCTCCCCTCTCTACCTTCTACACTCTCTCTACCTCCTACAATTTCTCTCTCATATCTGTCTCCCTCCTCTCTCTCACCTCTCTCACCTCTCTACCCCATCTCCTCTCTACCTCCTCCCCTCTCTCTCCTCTCTACCCCTTCCACTCTCTAGACCTCCTACCCTCTCTCTATCATCTCTACCCCCCTCCCCTCTCTACTTCCTACCCTCTCTCTCCCACATCTTTACCTCCCTCCCCCTCTCTCATCTCTCTAGCTCTCTCCCCCTCTCTCTCATATCTCTACCTTCCTCCCCTATCTACCTCCTACCCTCTCTCTCACCTCTCTACCTCCTTCCCTCACCCTCTCTTTCTCACCTCTCTACCTCCTTCCCTCACCCTCTCTTTCTCACTTCTCTACCTCCCCCTTCCCTCTCTCACACACCTCTCTACCTTCCTCCCTCTCACTCATTGTCCTCACTACTTCTTCCTTCATCCCTTACTCTCTCTATGTCTCCCTCTCCCTCTCTTTAGATTATTCATGGTATAGAGTTTAGGGTTTATGATGGAGGGTTTAGAGTTTTTTTTAGGTTTTAGTGTTAAATTGTTAATGTTAGGTTTTAGGGTTTACCAAATAGTGTTTATGGTTTATGATGGATGGTTCAATATTGAGGTTTCAAGGCTAAAATTTAATTCTTAGAGTTTTAGTATTAAAAATTATTACTGTTAGGTTTTAGAGTTTAAGGTTTAGACCCCTGGGTTTTTACAGGGTTTGGTTTTGGGTTTAGGGTTAAGGGTTTTGGGAATTTTGTTTAGGGTTTAGGGTTTATGATGGAGGGTTTAATGTTAAGGGTTTAGGGATTACATTTAATTTTGAAGGTTTCAGTGTAAAAAATTATTAATATTAGTTTTGATGAGTGTTTTTGCACATTCACAACACAAATAAAATAATAGAGTACCCTGTCTCTTGAAAGGAAATCTATCTTTAGAAAACTTTAGAGATATAATCCTAATGTTTTGATTGTTGGGTATGTGCATGATCATCATGGAAAAAATAAGCCCTTAAGTGGCAAAAAATTCAAAAAAATTAGAGTTAGGCAACTTGACATAAAAAATTGAATAAGTTATCTATATTATTTCAAAAATATGTAAGAATAGAATCTATATAAAATTGAATGTAGTTTCTAAACTACTAGGTTTATTTAAAAATAAAAAGGTCTATTTGGTGAAAACTTGAAATTTCATTGCAGTAGTACTTAAATTTTAGGGAAAAAATAAGAAGTAGGTGTCTATCTAACCACCCTAACCACAATAAAATGATAATATTTTGTTTATAAGATTTTTAGATATAAGTGAGAGGACTCATGTCTGGAGTGATGCATATTTTTGTAATATTTTTCCAAGTAAAATAATTGATTATGATTTTTTATTACAAATTTTTAAAAAATATTAAAACTTGTATAATACGACCTTAATGTCAAAACTTCATGAAATTCAATTTTTTTTAATCCTATAGTATGCAAAGCATAGAATGTGACACATATTTTGGATTAAAAAAATGTGATACTATTTGAAATCTATAGATGTTTTTCAATCCACCTATCAATCAGGACTTTAGTTGTAATTCAAATAGAAACTGAATAATAATTATTTATTAAATTGAAAGTAAAACATAATTTATATTGGTGGAAAGTTGAGAATCTCCTTTAAAAACCCTTTTCATTTCATCAATTTTTGGGTAAAAAAAAGTTGTTAGCCACGTACCCTACACATACCCATCATATCGCCACTTTTTCGCCCATCATGATCCTACGCATACCCTATTAGGCCTTGACTTTGCACAAAAAACTTAGTGGTTAATGTAATGTTGGTTTCACAAGGGGCCTTGCACTTAAGGTGGAACTTTGAAGACAAGGGTTTGTAAAATATGAAGACTGATACCTAGCTATATTTTTAGATATGCAATATGAAACTAAGTTTTAACATCAAATATGAAAGTTCTATGTTGTTGTTTCTTCCTAAACTAGCCCAAATTTTTAAATAAAGTTTAATAGATAAGGGTTTAGGGAACCTATATATGAAAATATAAGATCAATAATAGCAATGGATAATTCTGTAGATACATAAATCCCCCATAAAACCAATTTCTATTTAATTAGGGTTAAACTCACAACACTACAAAAATAGTGCAATCTTCAAAGAAAAAATTTAAGGTTTTCAAACGGTAAATATTCAAAAATATATCCAATATCTGGCACAATATAAATGAAATTCACAGTTGAATTAATTCTATAAAAATCTCAAACTAATCATGCAACGTAACTTACAATCAACAAATTACAAATGGTATGTGCATGAAATTTATCCCTCAACAATTTTTCATTATCATAATTGAAATGAACTAAAACTTGGTAGAAGGAACCATGCATACATTCAAAAATAACAAGAAAATCACTAGAACTTCAATGCCTTTGCTTGTATTAATCTCAAAATGCCTTTACAAAAGCTCATGTTCAACCCTTTACAAATGAGAGAAGGCTACCTTTTATAGAGAAGACTTACAAAATCAATGGTGAAGATCAACTCAACACCAATGGCCCATGTTACACTTGCATTTAATATTGGAGGTATATTAAATGCTTACAAAATACACCCTTTTATCCCCAAATTTACTTATATTTTGTAAGCATTTAATACACCTCCAATATCAAATGCATTTAATCTTGGTTCCCACACTTTGAGGTAACTACTACAATAGGCTATAAATTATAGAAATTTATCATCTATTACACTTTTTCCAACTTCTTTTTCTTTTATAGAGTATTTAACAAAAACTATTTGTGCATCTATAGCTTTACCATCTGGAGGGCCCTAGGAAAAATGTATTTTATAAGCTAGAAGCTCATATCCATACATTAATTTAGTATAAAGTTTGATGCAGGATGTTCTTTTCCTAATAACTTCCTTTGATTTGACCAAAAATTGTGCAACAATGTCAAGAAACTCCTTGTACAAACCATGAATGGGATCCTTTTGCACAATCTTCTACTATTGCTACTTTATATCCATATCACTTAGTTTTTTTGAGGAGTTGACCAACATTTTCATCATATCCTTCAAAAATTGATCATAGTCAAACAAAACTTTATTAACCTATCTAATTATGGCCCTCATCCTAGGCATTACTTGAGATATCGTTTCCTTTTAAAAATATAGCGCATACATTCAAAAGGTTGGTTCTCTAATCTCCTCTTTGGTAAAAATTTATTCCTTCTCAATCACATCCACCATTAGCCTCTTTATGGCCTCTAATTTGGGATAATCATTTTGTAATATTTGGAAAAGTCCATGCAATCCTCAATCATTTTATCAATTTTCTCCTTCAAACTCAAGAAATTGTTATTTATTTATGTAGCCATCCTAGTTATCTTTTTTCTAGTATTGTCAATGATTCTAATCCACTCATGTGTGGTTTGAGCCCATGTCTTCATTTACTCCATTTTATTAACATTCTCTTTGGAGAGAAAACTAGAGCAATGGCCTTTCCAAGGAAACTTTGGATGGGTTTCACTAGTTGTTGAATGAAGGATGTCAATTCTATGATATGCGCTTTCAATTTCACCTTTTTTGCTTCATTTTTTTCTATTCTCTTTAGAATGTTAGAAAATGACCCTTGAAATTGATAATTTTCCTATGCTCTATTCATGGGGTTGATGTTGATTGATGAAATGTTATAATCCTTTGAGAAAATAAAGGTGGCATCTTTATTCACCATAGGAGTTGCTACATGAAGGATCCTTGATCCTCAAGCATCTTTGGTCACATGGGACCTTATTTTATCCCTCTTATTTTCCTTGGGCTGCCAAATGCGAACTAATATTTCTTCAAGGCTCAGTTGTGGGGTCTTAATCATAGGCTCCTTATTCTTCAATTGCTTCTAGAGCCAAACAAGAGTTGTTTCCTCCCATGATGAGGTGGGCATCCGTGAGGAATTATCTTTTGTTTCAACCACCTCCATTTTCTACTTTCCCTACTCATCATCTTTTCTTCTTCTACTCCCTTTTCTTCTTGAAGCTTTGCTACATTTATTTCTTAAGATTCAGTTTATTTAACATTTACAATATCCTCAAAGAACCTTTCCTCATGTGATGGTGCTATGGAGTTTTCCTCCATTGTAGGAAATCCCTTTGTATCTCCTCTTTCTTATTTTGTATTTCCTCCAAAAAAAATTCCACACACTCCACAAAAGGTGGTTTCATGATATCCTAGGAAGAGGGGAAGGGAGAATCCTATACAACTTGATTGATTAATGCCATGTTTACAAGTGAGAGGAAAACATCTACAAATGGCTTAAGTAGATTGATGAGGTGGGAAATAAATGACCTCGATAGGGTGAGGGAAGTGGGGAAAGAAGTGGAAGGGATGGTAGGAAGTAAGGTAGATACGGTGAATTGAGGGGTTGAAAGGGAAGAGGAAGAAGGAGATGAAGCAATGGATGCTGAAGGAGAAGATTCTACTAAAATCGTAGAAGTGGAGGCGGTGGAAGAAGTGAGGTGAACCAAAAATTTTATGGTTGGAGGAGATGAAAGGATGGGAGGAGGAATAGGAGTAGAGGAAAATGGAGAAGATGAACATGGGGGAGATGGAGGAGCTGAGATTAGAAGTGGTGAAGGAATAGTTGGAGGAGGAGAAGGAGTATGTGTTGTCGGAGGAGAAGGTGGAGAAGACTCCTCTAAAATAGACTCCATAGTTGTAGTCCTTTCCCTCTTTATCCTTTCGGAAGGAGGTCAACTAGCCTCACCAACCTTTCTCTTATATACCCTCAACTTATCCATAGGGTGTCTTTATTTTGCATCTTTCCTTCCTTTTATCTTGGTCTTTGGAGGGATGGCAACCTCCTTACATGTAGAACTTGTGCTTGAGGTTCCCTCATCATCTATCTTTTCATTTTCCTTAATCACTGGTACTTCCTCCTCCTTTTCTACATATATGTTAATTCAACATTCTACACCATGAGGAGGGTCACCTGAGCATCGATCCATCTCCTTGTTCTTCTTAGTACTGAGCAAGTGATGACATCAAGATTTGTTTCTTCTCCCTCCATTCAATATAGTAAAGGGAGAGGTTGAACAAAAACTTTGTTAAACTCCTCCTCATCAAGGAGCCACTCATCCTCTTGTAGTTAGTCAGGCACTTTGAAAAGTTGTAGAGTGTGGATGTACTCCAATGTCATGCTCATTTAGCTCCTCTTTCATACCTATTAATCATTTGAATTTTTTTCCCAAAAGTCCTCTATACGCAATTGATGTGCATATTGTCTCCCTGCTTGCTTCTTCATCTTATCAAAAGGGTTAAAATTGTCCCTTCAACTATGAAAGTGAAATGAAAAACTTTGAATCTCCACATTTGAATGTTTTACCAAGGGTTTTGAGGGACACAAGTACATTCCCCTTCCCAATGTTAGAGGGCATGAGATCCTTGCTCTATGCTTCCCATTAGGAAAGTAATGTCAAGTGCATAGATTCCTGGTAAGTTCAAGAATCACTATCTTATTTGTAGGATATTTAGGTAGCCTATAAGGTGAACCTAATAAGTCTTCAATTGTAAAATATGTGAATTTTAGGAATTTGATGAACTACTACACAAATCATTTAATTAGAGCCATGACAAAGAAATATAATCTCGCCCCCAAATCTCCTTACAATATCTAGAAAATGTGCATGGTGAATGCATCATCGACCCTTTTGTAATGATGCTTGGCATTCTAATGTTTCAATTGTGTGTAGAATTCATATACAATATATTCATTTGGACCTATTCCCACATTTCCCTTGCAAGTTAGACCCCTATACTTGAAATTGGACCTACAAGTAGATATATGACATAAAAGGTCATGTAGAAGGTGGAGGATTTCTTCACCGCAAAAAACTTCTAATGAAGACTATCACTATAATCTTCACCCAGTCATAATTAACCTTTCCCTTGAGGATTTACTCTATATAGTATAAAATCCACTCCTCAAAGATAGATGCAAAGGGTAGTTCTTCTAATCTACTAAAGAGTGTGAGAAGATAATTGATTTCCTCATTGAAGTCAATCCTATACACGGTTTTAGCTAGCTCGGTGACACTCTCCCTTGGCTTCTTCATCTAGTTATCATTGATAAGATGAAGGAAACCCCTAGGATTGGTTTTCATTAATAAGTTGAAGGAAACCACTAGGATCGATATTTTAGGCCTTGACTACATACTCATGACTAGGCATAGTCATTTGGGAGAAGGATGGGATCCAAAATGTTACAATTGAAGCAGGGGACAAATCAATAAGTACTTTACCCTCATCTAAAATGATTCTCCTAAAATCCTTGTGATAATACTCTTAAGATCCCATGATTAATTTTGGACAAATCAAGGAAGGTGGGAATCTTGCTTCTTGAGCTATTCCACTCTATCTGATTTTAGATGCTAGATCTATCTATGAAGCTTTGAAGATCCTCTCCTTAAATTATTCTATTTCCACATGCTTGAGGTTGGTGTGAGAGACCTTATCCCATGTTGCCATAATATTTGAGGTAGTTTCAACACTATAGAATTTATACTTCATTTTTTATGCTCTATCCATTTTTTACATATAATTTGGAAAAGATAACATGTAATTAAGATTATCAAAAAATTCTAACCTTGAGGACCAATACTACCACCATTCTTGTAAATTATGCATATCCATTCCCAAAATTGATAAATATTTATGACCAAAACATCTTGTACATGCATAAAATCATCCACAACTAAATGAAATCTCAAAATCAAACAAATTTTGATCATTTGTGAGTTTTAAACTTTTGCAGGTTTGGAGACTTTGTGGGTTTCAAGAAATGTAAGTTTTCAAACAATGCAAATTTGCAAGGTGGGTTAGAGAGTTGTTAAAACCATTGCAAAAAGATAGACAATCAAATTTTTGCAATGAATTTTCCACAAATGAATGGAGTGACATTGACATGCAAATTTTAGATTCATTTTACAAAAAAATGATCATGCAAGGATTGGAGAGCCATAGTCTTTTGAGTTATAAATCTTTGGGAGTTGGTCTCTAGGAAATTCACAATTTGGTTTTTGCAAGCAAATATTTATGGAAATCAGTTAGGTGTGGAGTTTGATCTATGAGGGCTTCAATTCATTGTGGGACTTTAACTAATGTGAGATTCGGTGAGCTATGAGGATCAAAAATTTGCAAGAATTTTAATAGCGAGCTTTCAAAAAATGGGATTCTCACAAGGATTCCTTTTGTGAGTTTTAAACAAATTCAGGGTAAAGTACCTTAAAGTTTATTATTTTGAAAAGATAGCTAGGGAATCCATAGGTAAGATCCCTACAAAACAAAACTCACAAAAACTATATTTTTCAAACTCAATTGAAACCTCCTCACCTAAAATTCAATTGTGAGGGAATCATCAAAATAATAAGAAACCTACTTCAATATTCAATGATATTTGAATTGGGAGTGGAAAAATGATCAAATGTGTGTAGGGATACAACTTAAAATCTATCAGACAGGATTGGGAAATGCTAAGGGCACCCCCTTAATTTCTTCACAAACTAAAAATGGGAAAAATGAAAATTGGGAGGCCCTATTTATACTTCCCATTGAAATCTCAACATAATAAATGCACCTTCAACAACATGACACACATCGAGAGTGAAAAGTTAGGGTTTTGAGGAATGATCTGTAAAAGTTAGGGTTTGCAAGACTCAAGGTGTGTAGGGATTAGGATGTTCTAGGACATATTAGGAAACTCACACTCCAAAAAACCATAGTGTAATCCCCACAAACCAACAACTTGTGGAAAATCAACCTTCTACAAAGATAAACTCCAAGTAGACTTTAAGAACTATGGATTTTTAATGATTGGGAGAATTTATCAAAAAAAAATTAGGTAAGGAAAGTCAAAAATCTACTTAGTAGATTTTTCCTAGTTTAAACCGCATAAAAGAAAATTCTTACAAAATGAAAATCCCCACAAACATAAAAAACTTAGCCCAAAAGTGAGCAAAATTCAAAATTAACACAAGAAAAGGGGTGAAAGGTGATCATGAAAATAAAAACCAAACCAAAGCAAGAAAAAAGGAAAGGGGATCCTCATTTTCAATGGGGCATGTGTGCAAGGAACAACAAATAATGGTTGTGTTAGAGAAATACCCCATAAAATTTTAGATATAAATAGAAATCCTAAACCCATAATCTTTGGTTTCATATACTAGTGAAATAGACACACCAAAATATCCACAACTAGGATTTGAGAGAGACCATGAAATTATCAACAGACATGAAACAAAATTTTGTGCAAATAATGTTCATTAATATGCTGAAGGAGTACCCTACTGAGGAAAAATGAATTACCAAGCATAAGGCTACATAAGTAATCCTACCCCAAAAGCAACCTAGATAGAGCCTCGATGAAGTTATCATTTCCATCCTCTTGAACGTAGCTCTATTTCCAACTAGACATTCATAGCCTTGGTAGAGTTACTCAAATCCCTTTGATCATAGAACATTTCCTGATCTTTTATTTCTTTACTTTTCTTTGATTTTAATTTTCAACTCTTTACAATAAATGAAGCATGCACTTAGGGTTGAGGATAATAGTGGTGTTGGATTAGTAAGTAAAGATTTTTCACCTTATACTCAATAATACATTTCCCCCAAAAGAGGCCTTAGATTACTTTAAATGTATTCATGTCAAGTGCAAGGTTTCAAGACATGATAAGGAATATTCAAGACCAAACATATAGCTAGGTTGTGAAATTCAGAAGGCTTTGCCACTAACCTAACTAATTCAATCACATTGAGAGGATAACCATTTATCAAAGAAAGGAAACCAAACTCACTTCCTAGAAGAGACAAAAACTCATTCCAAAATTATACCCAGACAAAAAAGAAAATGAGAATGACACAACGAGAAAGAAACCTAACCTAAGTATGTAATTATTTTTGAGTTGGAGTAGCTCAAGCTTGGAAGTAATGCTTGAGATACTACTCATTGATGGGTAGTCAGACATCTTCTCCTATGAGGGTCTTCAAATGATATGCATTCTCCCATAGAATTTTAGAAATCTAGAAGGGACCAAGCCACAATTTGTCAAACTTTCCATGCTCTCCCCTCTTCTCATGGGCCTTATTCCATAAAGGACTAAATCAAAAATTCTAAAAGCCTTAATTTGGGATTTCCTGTCAAACCAACACTTGACAACACCTTGATTCTTGGAAAAAAATTCAATGGGTTCATCACACTTCTCCTCTAAATGAAGGAATTTGGAAAGGAAATATTCTAACTTATCCTCTTTGTCATATTATTTGTTGATGAACTACAATGTGGGGATTTTCAAATGGACTAGGAAAACATGTTTTATACCATAGAGTATGTAGTACGAGGATGTTCCTAAGATTACCTTCTTGTGGGTGCAATCTTCCCACAAGGAAAATTTTAGCTAGGTATGCTAATCCTTAGGGTTTTAATCTAGTAGTTTTTGTATGACAACCAAAAGGTTTTTATTGGTTGATTTAGCTAGGCTATTTCCTTGGGGATAATAATTGGATACAAGTATTAAAGTGATCCCATAATCAAAATCCCAACCAAAGAATTTAAAAGACACAAATACATGACCATTATCATAAACCAATGAAAATGAACAACCAAAGCGAGTTAAAATATTCTCTTCAAGAAACTTAATTACTACCTTAGTAGTACATTGTTTACATGCTATAGATTTTTTCCATCTAGTGCAATAATCAGTAGTGGCTATAATATACATACCTCTCCTTGTTAACAACTATTTGACATGTGTTACAAGTGTGGAGATACGAATGTGCATCATGAAAAATGGTGGGCCAGTATTGCCTTGTTCTCAAAATCTGTTGTGCAGTAGAAACCCATGAACAATGAACTATCTTGAATTTGTTTTGAAAATTATTCAACATTGTAGATGCTTCCTCTTTTCCAAGTCATCTTAAGTAGATACCCTTGTGATTCCTTTTATGTAACATTGCCCCTTTAAGCATAAAGTTGTTACTTTTTAGTCGTAGTGCACACTGTTGAATGGTATTTGAGTGAGATGGGCAATAATGGTTGAGTAGAAAAAAGGTGATGTCATTGTACCATTCATTTGGAGAGATGCCTTCAAGATTGTATAGTTGTGTGGTGAGACCTAGATCAGTTTCTGCCATAGTGCATGTTAACGGTTTTCCTTAAACTAACTTCATTGACTAAATTTCTAGATCAAATTCTTGTAACATGGTAACCCATTTACCCCTACTCTTACTGAAATCATTCTGTAATAGTAATATATTAATAGTAGGATTAGGAACAATCACATATACTTTACTACTTAAAATGTAGTTCCTAAATTTTTTAACTGCTCACACCAAATCGTAGGCCTATTTTTCAATGTCTGAGTACCTTAATTCTATATCTTTAAGGGGGGTACTCATAAAGGCTATTGGGTTTTCATCCCTCAATTCCTTCTTTTGTGTGAGTATTGCAGTGCAAGAATGATTTGATGCAAATGAATAAATATAAAAAGGTTTAGCATAATTGAAACTTACTAGAATTGAGGAATCAAAAATTTCTTGCTTGATCTCTTCAAAATCTCGCTTCGCTTCTAGAGTCCAATTATCAATCTTTGCATCTTTCTTTAACATGGTATTTAGAGGTGTGACTATTTCAGTAAAACTAATAGTGAATTTACGTATGAAGTTGATCTTGCCAAAGTATATGATTTGGGCTCCTTTTTACTGGCTGGTGAATGGATACTCAAGATAGCCTACACCCTTTCAGGATCAATGAAAATCTCCTCTTTTGAGATGACATGACCCAACAATTTTCCCTCAACAACCCCAAAGATGCACTTCTTAGGATTTAGTAAAATTTTGAACACTCTGCACCTCTAAAATACTTTACATAAATCTGATACATGATCCTCTCTTTTCTTGGAAAATACCATTAAAAAATCCATATAAATGATTATGCACTTACCAACTAACTCTTTGAAGGCTATGTCCATGGCATGTTGAAAAGTAACCCCTGTGTTAATTAATCCAAAAGGCATCCACCTATATACAAATATCTCGCATTTGATAGTAAAATTTATTTCTAATTTTTCCTCATGTGCTAGCATCACATGATTATATCCTAAATATACATCTAAAAAGGACATCATTTGAGACCCATTCACAATTTGCAACACCTCATCTAGCGAGGGAAGTGGGTAGTTATCCTTTTTTGGAGCATGATTAATATTTTGAAAGTCCACACACAATCAAATTTCATCATGCTTCTTTCTAACTGAAACTAAGTTGGCTACCCACATTGAGTGGCATATTGGAAAGATAATCCTTGCAATCAACAATTTTTGAACTTCTTTATAGACAACTAGCTCTAATAATGTGTTGATGGGTCATTACCATTGCCTGAATGACTTAGAATCAAGCTTAAGAGGAGTTATGTGGATGATTATTGAGGTGTCATATGTATTTAGATCCTCATAACTCCATGCTATTACATCATGATATAAATGAAGGGCCTTGATTATACCCTCCTTTGTTAGAGTACAAACATTTCTAATCAAGACATTTTTTGCTTCTTTAGTTGTGCTCATGTTGTAAGTATCACATTTGATTTCAGTTGTTTCCTTCATAGGTTGTTGGTCTTGATTTCTTAATTGATCAAAAACAAAATTTTCTCCACTTGAACCATCCCCACGGGAATTTTATTGGTTTTTAAATTGACTAGCCCTTCTAAGTCCCTGGAAAGTCTTAATGTGATGAAATATTTTACTCTTGAAGGAAGGTTAAAAATTGTTCATGAATATCATTTTTCAATTCCAAATCATATAAGGCTTGGTTAAAAAGATCAATTTTCCTTTTTATTTGTTCTCTTCTTTGGATAAATGTACTATGGAAGGGGCTTATCCTTGATTACATCAAGGTCTTATTATGGTGTTGCATAAGTATATCCTTATGATCACACCTATGCCAAACCCTATTTGTAAATACAATGATGATATTAAATTTTTGGACAACAACAAAACTCCCCTTTTACCTTCTCTTCAAATTAAGGGAAACCATAGCTCAAGGAGTAAAAAGGGATCTTATAAAAAGGACAACTTCTTTTGCTGCTAGAAATACCTCTCCCTTGTGAGAGCTACTATTTATGACCTATCCCAAAAAAGAAAATTTCTTGACTCTAAACATATTGAAGCCAAAACTATTAATTTGAATAAGAAGAGTAAGAGTTGTAAAAACCCTAATAGCTCTCATGTCAAAGGGACTATTGAAATTTTTGATGCTAAGGGAGATAGTAAAGATAATGAAGGGGTTGTTTAGAGCTTCCTGAATTCCACCAAGGGTAGAAGATCAGTTACGCTAGCTAAAGCCTATGGTGTTGAATATGAAAGATCTTAAAGGTAAATAAATAATGTTTGAAGTTGATGAAGAGGATTGTGATGATGAGACGTTTCTACCATAGCATGAAGAGGATGGGTTAGGGGAGGACTCTTCTCTTGAAGATTTTGAGGAGAAACTTATAAGAGGACCATGAGGACTATGAATAAGGCAATGATGAGAAAGATAATAGAAAGGAGGAAGAAATTGTTGAAGAAAGTGAGGAGATCGATGAGGAGCAAAAATAAATTTTTGAGATGGATAGTATATTCCCCCCTTCTCTAGGGTTTGAGGATGGAAAGGATATGGATGAAGACATGATTTCTTCTCCAAGTGTGGAATTGGATACTATGGGCAGTGAAAGAGCAAAGATAACAAACCTTCAAAAATAGGTGCAAGATTTAGAGAAGAAAATGGATGCTAACAACTACCATGATAAAATAAAGAGAATGTAAACATTGTTGGTTAAAATCATTTCTATAATAGAAGGAATTACAAAGAAGGTTGTTATGGGGACTATTTTTGGAGAGTCTAAAATTAAGAAACAACAAAAGAAGTGAGCCAAAGATATAGGCTCTTAGAGTGTGGGAGGAAAGAGTAAGAGGGTGTTGCAAATTAAGGAGAAGGAAGCATGGGAGGAGTCTCTTGAATCTTTGATTGAAGACTAGAACCTTATTTGTTAGTGTTGTTTCTTATTCACTGATGTCTTTGCTGCTAGCTTAGCTATTTTTATTTTCTTTTGCTATTTTGTTGGACATGCATGCCCTCTCGCTGTATATTTTGTTATGCTCTACGATGTTATTGTTCTAAACTTATGAGATCATGACCCTTTTCCTGCTTAATTAATCAAATACATCAATACTAATGTTATTATTATACAATCATAATTTAATTTTCCTACATTTTATCTGTGCTCTTCGCTTTCTAATAAATTCCCCCTCCCTCATGCAAACAGAAATGGATAATTGATGGGTATGACAAAATCAAAATAAATTATTAAAAAAAATCTTCATTCATATCTAACCACATATGGATAACAGGAAAATCACCATTCAAATCCCAGCAACAAAATCCTACTCAAACAAGGAGAAAATACAAACAACTAGATACATTTAGAAGCAACATTTAAATTTTGAAAGGAAAGATAAATTATACCCATTGTTAAAAGATAGTAGATTCCCGCACAATAAGAACATAGGAATATATTCCTTCCACTTAAAGAAATATTCAATAAAATTTTACAGCAGAGAAAGATGTATTAGATAAGTCCGACAAGCATTTCTCTGTTTAAAATGGTTTCTGGAGTGACGATCATGTACACAGAAAAGATGCCTCTAATATGACATTACCAGTGTTTCCTCCGTCATTTCAGTTCTTAGCCTTCTCTTAGTTGCACTTGTCCTTTACATAATGTTTAAAATATACAAGCTGTTTAATGTTGTAGCACGTGCTTATTGATGGGATTTTATTCATTAAAATTTTCTCTTATCAGCAATTTTATCATTTAAATCAGATCCATTATAATTTCTCCAAATCAAATAAGTCAATCAAATCCAAGTAACAGCCATATAATCTCCTAGTGTCTCGTGTTATTCTATTCATGGTGTCATAGACCTTCAAATCTTGAGCCGCAAGTTCTGTGACTGAATATAACCTTGTGCAGGTTGTGAATAGTACTGTATATATGGTTGTTATGTGTTTTGTACAAGTTTTTGTTGATATTGTGTTTGTAATATTGTTTTTTTGTACTCCCTTCTAAGAACAAGGTCAAGAGCATGCTAACATGTTTGAAGACATTCGAACCAAAGTATGTTGGTTTGAAGCCCGGCGCTGCCTAGCCACATTGTCAACTGTGAAAGAGGCTCCTATCTTTCTACTCAGAAGTTCTTTAATAGACATTTCAACCAATAGTTTCTTGATGCTATAAAGTGGATGTAAAAGGAGCGTTTCAATTAGGTTCAAACTTCATATTTTAAATAAGTTTTGATTTATTTAAGTGGTTTATTTATCTATTAGTGTGGTTTCAAATGAACAATCTAAGCAAATTAAAATTTAGAATATGGCTTTTTAAGTCAAATTAAATCGATGTAACAATTTTCCTTATTTTTATCTTTCATATTTTGCTTGTGGCATTAAATTTTGTGAGGGTTTGACTCATTTTTGAGATATTTGAGGCTAGAGGGTTTGTATGAAGAGACTTTATGAAATGCTCCTTTTGTAAAGGGGCATGAATTAGTGTCATGGATCAAATAGCTGTCCTATAAGGCCCAAGTTCAATTCTTAATAAATCAATGTTTTATTTTTAAATTTGATTCGGTAGAATTTGTAATGAGATAAGTGTGGTAGTTGTGATTTTGATGTATGAGGTTTGTTGTGTTTTGTGAGTTATGAATGTTGTGAGTCACATAGGTAGGATAGGTAGTGCCCATTTGCAAGTCTAGACATTGAATGTGGAGAGCCTATTTTGGTGTGTTCTTACATGTTAAACTAAAAAAAATGAGTTGTTTTTTGTTTATGCAAATTGATATGTGCTATGTGTCTAGTGGAAAACTTATTTATAATAACATTGGACTAGTTTGCATAGCTCTTGATTTTCTAGAGGGCGTCATTGTGGCCATGTTAGTCATGCTTCAAAGTGTGTAGCCAAGTTTTGTTAAAAAAAGCAATCTTGATTTGGAATCATACAGAAAAACATAGTACTTAACCCTAAGGTAGATAGGGTGTATGGGAAATTTTATGTAATAGTTGTGTTAGATATTCTTTAAGGAATTGGTTTGGGAGGTTAGTGCATTGAAGGGAGTTGTTGGTATTGACAATTTCATTCCTTGTTAGAATTGGCTCAATGTGTAGGGGATTAGGGGACATATAAATAATGCATACTAGATGTTGGATGAGTTTATTTTTAAAATAATAGATCAACATGTGGAGTATAAGAGGAGGATCAACATAAGAACTTGGTTGATATGCTTGTGGATATAAACATGGAAATAAAACTACAAGACAAAAGGAAATCATTTTGGTTATGTTTTTTGCTACCATGTCAAAGGAGACAATGAGGAAGACAATCAGGATCTTTAAATTTGCAATGAGGAAAGTTGTTTAAATCCCCTATTCATTCTAGACTTTTTCACAATTTTCTTCTAGTATCCTTTTCTAGAAGTCATTTATAAAAGGTTGTCTAAAAAATCATAAGTGGTTATCTTCTTATATGTAATTAGTGAAAAGTTGTGGTCTAAGAATAAATAGTAGTATGAAGTTTATTTTTGTTAGTCAAATGTGGTGTGTGGTACATATGGTAAATGAGTATACCTCCAATATATTTAGAGTTATGATAAAAGAAAATATTCATTGATGATATAATAGTTATGTTGAAGAAAAAACTATTAATTTAGGTCAATAAAAGAATAATTATAGATGAAGATAGTATCTAGTGAAGTTGTAGAAAGCACAAAAAATATTGTCATGTACTTTACAAGACAAGGAGTCTTCATTACTAATTATGTCAAAGAAAAGAGGAGAAAACCTCATGAACACTCCAGGGCCGGAGTAGAGTAAGACTCACAAAAATGGTAGTGATAATAAATGATTGTAAATGGGTACTTGAGTAATATTTATGCTAGGGCCCATAGTCTTAATATAAGAAATAAAGTGAACCTAGTAACTAGTTCATTATATAGTCTACTTACAATTTTAGAGGTTGGTTATCCATGCAACTTAGTGAGATGGAGTCGATATTGTAGGGACATTCACAAATAGTTATCTCAAATGGATTGTAATAAGATTTAAGGTGGAAGATATATAACTATGAGAGGAAATTCAAAATTTGTTAGTAAAATCATTTATGGGGGTTGTTAGAATAAACCAATTGATAGATTTATGGTTATGGATTAATTTTATCAAAAGTGCCATTTGTTGCAACTCATCACTATTAAATATTTTCATTTATAAATAATTTTCAACCAATGCTATGGAATGTGGAGAATATAAAATATAAAATTAATCCCTAAACTTGAGCAAGAAAATCAATCAACTCCAACTTTTGGTTTAAATCAATTGCCAAAAAATTTCAGTCATGTAATCTCCCGATGTCTCATTTTTCTCTCTTCAAAACCTTCAGGAACTCCATGCTTATGAAAATTCAACAATAATAAGAATAATAAAATATTCAACATATCCAAAAAATAGAAACTAACAAACCTTCAACAATTAAATCCAAATAAACAAGTTAGCAAAAGAAACATAGAGAAATAAGGCAACAAAACAATTTTATATTGAATAGTTGATGTTACAAAGTAAAAATTAGCCAATTCTTATATAGGGGAAGGCAATGCATGAATTGTGAAAAGTAACTAAGGAATACATCCATTATAGATGGATCTAACTAAACATGGACATGCATAATAGGTGGTGATGACTAGATGAACTAGCATGATTGAGGGAATTTAACTCAATTAATACTAGAAAAATATCAATCAAATACACAAAACATGGGTACTTGATTTTGATTGACCCTACTTTAGTGAACTTATTCTAACTAGGTGCTCATAATACAAATGATAATAAAATAAGTGCAATTAAAATAAAAAGAGCCAACACCACCCATAAGCAAAACCAAGGAAGAGATAGATAAAAGTGTTGAGAAAATCTATGTTGTTCATCTTGCATAATGTTTATAATGTAAAATTAATATTATGTGTGGTGCACCTAGGGAATCTAGGGATATGTGTGTCACATAGTTTAAACATTTTTGGGGCCACTTTGTAAGTTGTATATATCATTAGGATAAATATTTGATGTTGGTTGTACATTAGAAAAAATATTTAATATGGAGAAAACTTAGCACCAAGAAAGGAAAACTTATTACCAAAAATTAAATGAGTGGGATATAGTTTAAGAGGCACATAGTTTTTGTAATACCACCTGGTGGATTTGTGTAAGCTTATTTAAATCACAACCTTTAGGTTGTTGGCTAAAGTTGATAAAGTATCTCATGTAAGTTGAATATGTGTAGACATGAAACATGAATTGATATGTGTGGTCACATTATTCTCATTTTTTCTTTCACATGGTATGCAATTAGGGTGTTTGAAATTTTAGAAGCCTTGCATGGTGACTTTGCAAGTGAATTATTGTATTTTTTATGAGATAATACATTGAGTGTGAGTTCTTTTGGAGGCTGGGTTTTTCCTTCATGAAGGGTTTTTTCAAGATACATCATGTGTCGTCTTGGTGGTATGTTTATCATAGGTCATATAATTTTTCTTTGTGCTAAGACTTTAATTATGGGATGCCAATTGAAACTAGTTTTGACTTAGATGTGAGTGTGGCCAACGTTCTTAGTTGATAGTATAGAAAATTTAAGGGATTAAAAAATGTATCCAAAAAAATAGATACATAAGATAACAAATAAAAATAAAGAGGAACTTTAATTATACTAGTGTATGTAGAGGGTTGTCAAAAATATAAATTTAAGAGGTAAAAATAAATTAAGAATTTTTTTTTTTACTCCGTGAATGCATGTTCTATGCCATTGATTGATTAAGTAAATATCCTAGGAGTGAATCCTATGCAAATAGTAATAATTGGGCAACCTAGATCAAAGTATTTAGGACTAGTTACTAGTCCTAATATTAGCTCAACTATCTGACCAATTACATGAATAGTCTGTGGGTTTTTTTCTCCCCCTTTTCTAAACACAACTATAATGGTTTTAGTGTGGATTGGTACACCCCAACAACAAAAAGTTAACACAAAATTTTCAATTCATCAACAAAATCAAGATTTGGCTTGGGTTCTCCAGAGAATATTTTTAATCTTCGAAGAAATGGTGGAGCCAAATTCTACTTGTGGCAATGGTTCTTTCTTTGAAGAAGAGAACTTAAAAATTTGCCAGATCATAGTTGTAATTCATTGATATCAAGCACATTAACTATGCAAATCAAAAATCAATTCGTGCCCTTCATAACGGCAGTTTTTTGTATTCAATATTGCTTCTGTGACCTTTGAAGTACATGTTTCTTGATATCTATGACTTTGTAGTTTATGTAAATTTCTAGATTGTTGATCAAACTCTTAAAAATAGTTCTGCTAAGCTTGATTATGAAGCTCTTTTAGCTGCTCAACTCTTCAGTCTTGCATCTTGCTTTGTTCAATATTTAAAGAAATAAAATAAAATTACTTCATGGTACGAGCTTCATTGTACCAGGAACTTTCGCTACATAATCAAGATTTCATAAATCTTTTGGTATGGGGTTGATTGTCACAAGCATTAATTTTGTTAAGAACAAGGTTTGGCTGTCGCCTGTTGTAGGAGGTATGGGGCCTCTTATCACCTGTACCTTATCCTTGACAAGGTTGACAAAGTACCCAACTACTCGTGACTGCTAAGCTCTGTCCATCCCATCTTATGTACCTCGCATTGTAAATGGCGAAGGGCATCAGCAGAAAAGATCTAATAATTGATCATTGTATGGTGCAGGTACCTATCATTGATCATGAGCTATTCCATCTTCTTTGACAGAGAGATTCCTTACGTAGAGGACGGGTAAATTAACCTGCACTTCATCACACCTCCATCAATGGGCCATTGATGGAAAAGTCAAAGCTTTTTGTGAAGTTTTTCCTTTTTTCAATTTCATCAATCTTTGCTAAGATGCAAAAGTAGGGTTGCTACTTCCATGTACGCAGAGACTTGCATGTTTAGTATTCTTTTACTAATATAGTTTTTAAAAGCTATAACAAGTTTTGCTAAGATGCAAAAGTAGGGTTACTACTTCTATGTACGCAGAGATTTGCAAGTTTGATATTCTTTTATTAATATAATTTTATAAAAAGCTATATAATGCGAAAGAATGATATGGGGTGCCATATAGGCTATAATAAGACTTCTTTTACTTCTTGTAAAGGCGAGTTTAAATATAACTTTAGTCATGTAGTGCAAATTTGTGTAATTCTTATGTAATAGCTCTTTATTTTGTCATTTAAGGGTATATTTTAAAAAAAATTATTAGTTAGAGATGCATTTTGACGTTTCAACCAAGGCAATTTAGTTAATAGACAAGTCAATCTCACATGTGTTACAACTAAATGTAAATTTTTTAAGTTATTTTCTTGTTGTTTCTTTAAGTTATTTGAATGGAAATGTGTGTGATATATATATAAAAAATTAGATTTTGTATTTTTATAGGTATTAGAAAGTTGGTTCTTATTTCTCTTATATGGTATCATTTGTTTTAGTTTTTGATATTTACTAAAGATGTCTTAGATAAATATATTGGGACTTGTACTCACACTAATTTAAAGAGCTATCTTCTACTGATTTTGGAGGGTTTTATGTAATCATGTATTGTAAACATGCACTAATAATAAAGTGGCAATTGTAGTTGTTTAGGTAGGTTCTTGGGTAAATGCACAAAGATGGAGGACCAAAAAGTGGTCACCCCATTTTTTGACCCACTAGAAAGCATAACACGAGAACATTATAATGCATTCACATTATGCTCTGCTGACTTAAAACAAAAAAAAACTCACCTCAAATTTATTTATTTTTCCTTGCCCCACAACCAATCCTGTGGTCTAAAACTCTATTCAACTATGCTCACATTGTGAGATAGCCCTTTCATCACCACTTGTCCACCAAATTTCTAACAAAATGTTGGCACAACATCACCAAGATGGAAGAGGCAAGTTTTTTTAATTTTTAGTGTAAAAATTTGATTAAATAGATAGATTTAATTAGCTTTTTGAGTGGATTTTGTTTAATTTCTAGGAGTTGATAAGACACCATCAATTGATCAAAACCTTGATTCATCTCCTGATCAAAACCCTACTAAAAAACAACCACAACAAACCCCTCCTTCAATTCCTTGACATCCTCTAGGAATGCAAGAAAATATATTAGGTCAAATAGAAAAAAATAACAAAGAACTTGAGGTGTTAATCAAAAGGTTGAGAAATCCATTTGCAATAAACTCCCATAGATCCACCCTTGCTAGTTCAATAGAATCCATTGTCTCTCACATAGTACCTGTGAGTTTCCAAATATATAGTTGGTCAAATAAGAGGGAAAAGCTAAGATAATTTATTTAGAGAAATTATCTTATGACTATATTAAAGAAAAAAATTGAAATTATACGACTCATGTTCATTGTTCACCAACCTACAAACCATCAATCCATACATGGTGCTTGTAAAAGGTTTCCTATCCATTGTTTCCACCACCAAGAGATACAAAATAATTTTTGGGATAGGTGGTGGATGGTCTTTAACTATCCTCCATGCAATAATAATGAGATCCCATAATATTTTTTGAAGAAATTTTATTGTGAGTTTTTGTTCAATGAGATACCTAATTACTTCAATAAGAGGGAGTTCCATGGTAGAGTTGGGGATTTAGCAAAGGAAAAAGTTGGGATACAACATGCCAAAAACTAGGCATCGAGACCCCTAGTTGGATCTAGGTTTGAGAATTTCATTACCCTAGTGCCCATTACCTGATTGACTCAAACCCTTATACAACACACTAGGCCTCTAGAACAAGATGATGTGGGAGAGTCTCCCAAGCCTAAAAATCCACCTCACTTATGTCAAAATTGTGGGTCTCTTTCTATTTATGGGTATAAGGATGATCAAGATGATCATGGTGAGGATGCAACTCTAGCAGTTCAGATGGTCATGATAGATGATTTGTTGAATGAAACATATGACATTGATAGTTGGCTAAATTTCAACAAGTTCAAATTCAATTTATTAAATTTCATTTTGAAATGTAAGATTAACTAAATTACTATATTGATTATTGTGTGTAGTGAAAAATGTATTTAAATGGCTAGGAAATACCAAGAAAGCTTAACAAAATACATAAATCACAAAACCAATTTTAGGGCCTAAGAACTCATACCTACTTGAAATTCAATGAAATCCAAGTATGACGACAAGCTTGATGTGGAGATTACCTTGGTGTGAACAATTTTGGTGTGTGCTTAAAGGAATTTTGGTAGCATAAAAATATGAAATTGTTCAAAAGATGTAGATTATGAAAATGGTTGTGCTTTTAGTCTTTGATGAAGGGGTGAATGGGATCAAGGGTCAAGATTGAAAGTTGAGGATAAATGGATGAGATGAGTTGAGACATCTCAACTCATGAGGTGATGCCAAGTGGCATCACGGAGGAAGGGAAGGAGAGTTTACCTCTCAAAGCCTAGGATTGTAACAAGTTTCACCATGTGGAGGCTTGAGAGGAAGATGGTTACCTTGCAAGTACCTAGGGAGATGAACAAGATCTTCCTCATAAAGACATTTCTTATCCAATCTTCCAAAATGATTGGAGGGGAGGAATAAAAAGGAATTTAAAATTCCTTTGGAGAACTTTAGAGAGGTGACCCATGTGGGGTTACTTCTCCAAAAAGAGAAACACTTTAAGGCTAGTTAGACAAGGCAAGAGGAAATAAATGGAAAAAAAATATTATCCCTTTCTTAATAAAGGGATTATGAAAGAAATTAAGGGGATGATTAGGTGGTGATTAGGCTAATGGATAAATGATTAGGAGGCAAGTGGGAAAAGTTGGAGGATGTGACACCTCTTAATCATGAATTAAGTGTGCATACATCCATAATGGAGGGATTACGATTAGGATTAGAGGTTAAAGGGAGATAAAGTGAGCTATGACATAAAGAAAGGAGATTGAAGAATTAAATGATTTATTTAATTCTTGCGAGGGATAATATGGTTAAATTAAATATATAAGAGCATTTATTTAATTTAAAGATGAAAGGGGAAAAGGTAATGTAATTAATTAAATAATTAATTACCTTAAGATATTAGAAGACTTTTGGAAAATTGATTATATTAATTAAATAAATGCACTATTATTTAATTAATGTGAATAGGAATGGATTTAGACAAAATGACAAGGTAAAATTGACCAAATGCAAGTGGTCAATTTTAGGTGTCTACAATTATAATGAAATTCTTTTGTCTGAGTGTTCAACATGCATTTGGTGGCCCTTCACCTCCCGAATACATTATGTCAATTCCACAAGTATGTAACTAGTAAAGAAATAATAAATATAGTACATGTGAATAGTTTAACCTTATATGAATGGTAATCTTATATCTCATATTGGATGTTGAGTAGGTTAACATCGGACTTTTGACATCAACACCTATCAATCAAGGTGGTCATTGATCTTTCGTTGAGGTAAGCTTGTCAATTTTTAATAATTAATGGTTTGTAAAATAATGTTAGATAGATTTTGGTAATTGAATTTAATATTGTTTCATTTTTAAATGTTGGCATTAGTTGACACTCCTCCTAGTATTTGTACCACAATGGAGCATGATGTTTCCATACAATATTATCATCTTTGATAAAGTTATGAACCAAAGAAAATTTTTAATTATATGTTATGTTTTATATGTCTATTAGTGATAATTTGTATGATATTCATTTTTAGTTTATTTTGTATCTCAATGCTTGCCATAGGGCTTCACAAATCTAGCTCATGAAGACACCCCTCTTATAGATGAAAAGAGGATAAAAGGGTTTAGAGTGATTATGAGTATGCAATAAGTTATTTTTAAAAAAAAAAATTCAAATAAAAGTGATTGAAGTCACTGAACTTTTAAAAATTAAGTATTATAATAAAGAATAATGTGTAGAAAAAAATCATGAGAAGGCTTCAGATCAAAATTGTGGCAAACACAATGATTGCAAGCCATGATAGAACCTAAAAATTCCCTCCTATAAAAATATGATCTATCAAACTAATTAGATGGAGCAACGAAGATATAAAGATAATTGTAATCTGAACCCAAGCTATGGTGATCCCACAATAGTGGGTTACACTTTTTGGCCAAACTTGACATTGAACTAAACTTTTTTACCTAAATCTTCACTTTCAGACACCTATAGTTGCTAAACCATGAGGAATTTGAAGATGATGCAAAGTAGTGATTTATGAAATTTAGTTTGTAGGATTCTAAATATATATATTTTTAAATGGAATCAAATTGTATTTATTTTTCCATCTCCTTCAATAACTAGTTTATAATAGTAAACAACATTTTAAAAGAGTGATGTTTACTGTATAACACAACTTTTTTCTATGAAGGATAAAATTCTATTTTTTTGAATTTAGATTTGTAACTACGAAATCTAGCTCCTTCATTTGGTTTCATAGTGTTTTATTGAATTTTTTTTCTTAATTAATTTTTGAAGTAAAACTAATTATAAATTTAGACATATGTTTATTGTATAACACAACTTTTTTTGTATGTATCAAAATTCAATATATATTTTTTGTTGGATCAATGACATCAATACAAAGATTATAGATATTTTTAGAATTATTTTTTGGTAATCTACTATTTTTCCACATGTGCAGAATAGAGAGCTTGATTTTCAATGAAAAGCATACATTCACAAGAAATAAAAAATAAATATAATAATCAAATTATATATATTAAGTAGTATTTTTAGGAAGCTTATAATAAGGACTACATACTTAAAGCATAAATTTTTAAATGAATTCATTGATCCCAAAAGGTAAATCCGATACTTGGTTTTTATCATTATTTTGATAAATTAATAGGAGACTCATTATAGGTATGGTTTTAAAACTGGTGGAATTCTATCAAAGGGGTTTGGTCTAAAGAATTGTTTGATCAAACCCTCTTCAATTGAAAATCCTTTATTACGGGAACCTTTCAAGGGGCCCAAATAATTATATTTTACATAAAAATATGATTTCAAAAAAATTAGGATGTCACAAAAGTGTAACCCACGACATTATTGTAGGCATCCGCTAATGAGGCCGTCAAAAGTACTTGCTCGATCATTTTTTTGGCAAGACGGCAAAATTACTAATTCTTTGAAAAATAAGACATGAGAATTGATATAAATCCAATGAAAATAATGTACTATTATGACTATCAATTTGAATGCAACATTTAGCCAATAAGTAGAAGTGAACAAAGATAATGTGCCACATAATTTATAATGTACAAGCATCTATACTCACAAAGCCAAAAATAAGTTAGATATAAAAAATTGGGATTAGATGTAATCTATTGCACGTGAGTGAAACTGATAGTAAACCAACCTAATAGAGACACCAATACTTGTATTCATAGGTACAAACCTATTTTAGACACCAATCCCCATTATAAAGATATGATCGCCAACCCAATAAGTAAGACACCAGTCTTACCAGATTACATAGATAATATTTACAAATCTTCAATGATGATCACACATATTACAATCAATATGACCTTCCTTTAGACACTCTCCTACACAACTTACAATCTTTTGACGGTGTCACACAATGATTGAGATGCAAATCCCATTGCATCACCTAAATTTATACTTTCTCGCACAAATACACTCACACACACATCCAAACTATGATGATTAGTCATTATATTAACACCATTTCATGTTGGCCAAGAATCCCTTAACACCATTTGCAATTAGTTAGGTCGACTAAGGTGTACTTAATTTCAACTTTGTATTAAATGTGTAGTGGGTCGATTCCTAAATCATTTTTTTTCCACCAATAAAACATGATGTTGTGTGTATCCTTCAAGGATCTTAACCTAGTCCTATTAAATCTTCTCATTCTACCTTCAGAGAGCATACATTGCATGTTCATAGCACATATCCAGAACATCAACCAAGATAATTAACTAGTATAGTGACCCTTCCATCACTTCAAAATTTTTGCTTGATGAACATAAATTATAAAAACTCTAGAATAAGATAAACCATGTATAGACATACTCTCCTTTCAAACTATAGGACATAACTTGTATCCATGAAGAAATGAAAATTGAAACATGTTACCAGAACAATATCACTATCTAGATAACATACCTCAAACATTCCATATCAAACTTTTGGATTATTCCTATCAACATGAGTAGATGTAGTATGATACTACAAATATTCTTTGACTAATTCTAGCACCATGGATAGCCCAATATACATCCATAACTCAAAATGACATGACAAAAGCATTTAAAATTTAATTCTCATAGATCTCCTAAATTATCACCAATTTATAGACATCACTCCTTTGACATCAATGAGCACCTTTGACATCATGCCAATATATGTTCAACAATCTCCCCCTTTGTCATTGATGGTAAAAAAAAAAATTGTTGGTACATGAATACAAATCTAATGTGTTAGGATCAAGAATTCCCAATAGTTAAAGTCACATCACATTGAGTTCCACTTTCTCTCCTTTTATTATTTAGCATTTTGTGTTCCATTTCTCCCCCTTTAACATAAATGGTAAATGTCAACTTCTTATTCCATAATCTGAAAACATGTAGATCCCAAATAGACTCCCCCTAAGTCCATACTTTAACCAAACCTTTTGATCACTCTGCTTTTTCTCAACTAAATTTAGAAACACTTTGCAAGACTACCAAGTATTTTTGTGGTAGGGAGTCAACACTCCCCCTCAACCTATCCTTCCTCTTGATTCAACAGGAGAGATCAATCATTGCAATTTTTTGCTGGAGATAGTCAAAGGTCTCCTTTGGAAGAGGTTTTGTGAAAACATCTGCTATTTTCTCCTTAGTTTCAACATACTCCAACTTCACCTCTTTTTTTGCAACCTTCTCTCTTATAAATTGATACTTAATTGCAATACTCTTTGTCTTTGAATGCATCATCAAATTCTTTGAAATGTTTATAGCACTAGTATTGTCATAAATAATGGGAACATTTGGGTTCATCAAGTTCTATTTCCATATCCTTCAAGTTCTACTTCATCCATAATACCCAAGTGCAACATGAAGTTGTTATAATGTACTCTACTTCTGCTATAGATAAAGATACTAAATCTTGCTTCTTGCTTAACAAGGATACAAGACTATCACCAAGAAAGAAATATCCACCACTTGTACTTTTGTGGTCATCTATGCTTCCTACCCAATCTACATTTGTGTATGCTACTAGTGTGAAGTTTTCACTCTTAGGATACCACAAACCAAAATCTATTGTAGCCTTCAAATATTTGAATATGCTTTTTACTGCCTTGGAATGAGTTTCCTTAGGTGTTGCATGAAATATAGCTATCATTCCAATTGTTTGTAATATATCTGGTCCAGATGTAGTCACATACAACAAAATACCAATCATTGACCTATCAAGAGTCTGGTTTTCCAAAGAAAATTCATCATCCTTAATTTACACCCAGTAATCATAGGTTTACTCACCAATTTACATTCTTCCATCTTAAACTTTCTCAATATTTATTTTATGTACTTGTTCTAAGAAATGAATATAACTTTTTCTAATTGAGAAATCTATAAACCAAGAAAGAAATCCAATTCACCAAGCATTGAAATTTCAAAATCACTCTACATTTCATCTTGAAACTCTTTGCACATATCATCACTATTGCCACTAAACCATAGATTTTTAGGGGTGTGAAATGTTATGACTCTTTTGCTCAATTAGGGCTTTTCACCTAATGGAAAGAGATAGATCCCACACCAAAATCTAGGTGGTTCACTCAAACTAATGCAAGTATGAAGGAAATATGCCTAAATGCAATGTCCTAAATGCAAAAGACTAATAAAATAGATTGATTATTGAATGAATGAAAACTAAAGAAATGCATGTTGTTTGAAAACACATTGTGATATGCAAAAAGACCTAGAAAATGACTTAAAAATGCAAGTAAAACAAAACAAAAAGTTGTAAAACTAAATGTGTGCACCTGAGAACTTGTTGGAGACTAGAAATGACTCTAAAATTCTGAAGATGTTAATTTTTAGGCCTGGTGGGACTCTTTCGCCATTTTGGGAAAACTAGTCCTAGTTCTAGAAAACTATACTGTGGCCCGTTTTAGCCAAATGGGTATCCAAATCTACAAAAATATTCAAGAAATAGGTACAATGGGACTCATTTGCCACTCTAGGTGAATTAGTCCACTTTGGCTTTTCTGAAAACTCAAAAATGGAATTTTTAGCTTTCAGCCTACTTAGTCTACACCTCCAGGTGTCTGGATCTGAAACCTTATTTTTAGCACTGTTGGTGACTTTTTGTGTAGGTTTTTACCTTGAAAAAATGGAGATGACTTCAACAAGTTTTTAACCTTATCTTCAATGATTTCCAAGTCTTCAAAGTACCTAGATCTACAAACACACAAAGGAAGAGAGAGAAAATGTTGAATGTTAAGGCATGGGGGTTTGCCTTGGTCAAACCCCTTTCTAGGTAATTGAACCAAAATGAGAAAAGAATGTAATGAAACATGAAATAATGGAATTATTTCCTTTCCATGATGATTGATCTTGGATTTCTGTAGCAAAACATGAAGAATCTACCCTTGAATGTTTGAAAATGCTATCTTAATGACTTGAAATGTTGAAACCCTAGCTTGCTTGGCTTGAGGGAGAAGAAAAATGATGAATGAATGATAAGTGATATGAATTAGGGTTTAGAGACTTGATTTTATAGGAAATCCACCTAAAATTCTTGTTAATTTGGTCCCCAAAGGCCAACATGAAGAAAATTGACTTAAAACCTAATTTTTCCACTCAAAAGTAAAGAAAGTATTTGATGGGGACTCATTACCGTCTGGGAGAATTAGTCCACATACGAATGAGACTTTTTCACCAAAGTGGTGAATGGGTCTGAAACTGTATTTTCGGTAGGATGTCGAGATGCATAAATTGAGTTTATGTAGTAAGTTTTGCTCGGTATTTTGATCAATTCAAGCTCTGGAATGCACAATATGGGGTCATAGGGCCTATTAATGATGATATAAAAGATAGTGGGCCCTTGGGACATAGAATTTAATGTAGTGTGATTAAAAATACGCTTTACGAAAAAACACCAAAATGAGGGTCACATAGCTAGAAAGACAACATCAATGTGAATAGCACAGGAACACATTACAACACTAGATTAACACATCAAATTTATGGCTAGGTAAGCATTAGATTTTGAAGGACCTTGGACTACTCTTGCACTTAGGGTTTCACCTAAAGGAGAGAACCACGACAAAAATGCTAATGATTCACTCAAATTAGAATAACCATGCAATGTTGTTTAGTGTAAATAAACTTAACTAAATGCAATTGACTAATCTGAATGATTGAAAATAAATGCAAAAGTGCAATAACAACTATGTTTGAAAACACATTGTGATATACAAACAACTATGTAAATGAAGAAATAATGCAAAACAAAAAGTACAGAGATGAATCTGAGTGCACCTGGATGAATTGTGATGATTCTGGAGTGTTCTGAATGCTAATGGAAATTATTGAATTTTCACAATGGTACTCATTTGCCCACAGTGGTGAATGAGTCCTTATAGTGAAAAGGTATTTGGGGATGGTTTATGTCTTTTGGGATCTAGAATCTGAAAAATTCAGATTTTGATCCCTAGGTGGGACTCATTCACCATGGGTGGTGAATCATTTCTCTAAATTTCTAAAAATGAGGAGACAACACTAGGTCTGGAAAACTTCTTGCTTGTGGTTGCCGAGTGATTATGCAAAAAAAAAATAGACAAATAACTCTCTCTAAGCTTGAATTTGACTCAAGTTGACTTGAAGCGCCTAGTTGACTTGGAAATCAATCTTTAACACCTAATAACCTGTCAAATCTGCATACAAAGAGCTACAAACAAACATGTAATAGGGGAAAAATGATTGAGGGTTAGTGAATAGGGGTTTGCCTTGGTCAAACCCCACTTTTGGTAATTAAACCCTTTGAAAAGATAATGAAATGAAAGAGAAAGATAAACTAATAACATGCAAGTGTTATCAACTTACCTAACCTCGATAATACAAGTCTGAAGTAATCAATAGCTACTTCAAAGTGCTTGAATAAGCAGAATTGTTGATGTAAAATGCTTAAATACTTGAAATGTGAAGATTGAATGCTTGAATGAGTGAGGAGATAAATGGTGAAAACACATACTATACAATTCTTGTGCCTTATTATCATTCATACCTCATCACGTGATAATTTAAAATATTTTGAATTTGGACCAAGGGGACTCATTTGCCACCCATGGCGAATGGGTCCCACCTAGGACCTAAAAACGTAAAATCAGAAAAATATTGTTACAGGATAACATTCAAAAAATATACTTAATTACAACTTATGAGGGTATAAAGAGACCAAATAAAGCATGAGAAGGGTGTAAATAGTGAAAATATGCCTAGAAGAGCGTGAAAGCTTTGTTACAAGACTTTACAACACTTCAAAATAGGGCTTTTTGATGAGTAAAAAGGTGATTTTTAGGTAAATTGCATTAAATAGAGTCTAGAAGAATGTAGAAATGTCTTACAACACTTCACAACACCTTCACAAGATGTCGTTCTTTGAGTTTTAGTACCTAAATAAGCATGTTCAAGCCATGTTACAATATAAAATTTGAGAAACATAGTTCCAACACCATGAAACAAGACCTAAAAGGCCATGAAAATGACAAGGGGCCATTTTTCTATGGCACAACAAGCCTTCTAGATTGATGTGAAAATGCAATTAAATATCTTTTATAATGTTGAATTAGGGAAAGATGGGTCCATTAAGTTTAGAGAGGCATGAAAATATTTTACAACACCTTTACAAGACATTGTTAAATACATTTGAAAGGGTCGAAGACCCAGTGTGGATGTGAAAAACACCTCAGAACACCAAATCAAGGCCTTATTAATTCCAATTTATCATCAATTATTCCCCAAATCAAGCAAGTTGCCTTTTCTCTATGGTACAACTGCCAACATAAAAAAACAACAATTAGTAATTGATCACCTTCAATTTTCATATATAAATTACCATTTTTGCTACCTCTCCTAAAGCTTTTTTGTTGTAGATATCTATCCAATCTAGAGTATCATGCTCTAGGAACCTGTTTGATTCCATAAAGTTATGTATTTAGTCTACACACAAAATCTAGATTATTTGAATATTAGAAACCTTTCGGGTGTTCAATATAGACTTAGACTTCTAATTTTCCATTTAGAAATGCAAACTTAACATCCATATTTAATATACCTTGAAATTATTGAATACTGATAAGGCCAAAAACATTTTTATTTCTTTCAACCTTGATATCAGAGCAAATGTCTCTTCAAAATCAATTCCTTCAACCTAAGCATATCCTTTATATGCAATGCTGGCCTTGTTCTAGATCACTTTTACATCTTCATTCAACTTGTTTCTAAAACCCCATTTGGTGCCAATGATATTTTTTTCTTTGGGTCTTAGAATTAATTACCAACATTCATTTTCTCAATTTGAGTCAATTCTTCCTCCATATCATCTAACCAACCTTTCTCTTTGCTTTCCTCCTCATAGGAACTTGGTTCAATTTTTTATAACAAGTCAACATGTACCTTTTCATTTTCTTTCTCAATTATTCTCTAGGTCTAAACCCCACTATCCTTATCTCCTATAATTTGATCTTTAGAATGATCCTTTTGAGCATACCTCACCAGAGTCTTTGTAATTGTATTTTTATAGTCAATTTTTGAATCTTCGTCACTACTATAGATTACATCTTCATTATATTCTTCATCTGAAGTATTAGTAGACTGTATTACCAAAATATACTCCTATTGATATGTTTCAATTGCTTATCCAAGTAAAATTTTATGTTCTTTTACTTGAAATGATGAGAATTGATGAACACAAACAAAAGGAAATGACCCTTATCAATGGTGCTACTATAGCCTATTATAAATTAGTGGTGTTCACTCCACCCAAAGTGAGTAAGAAGGAAAAGAAAGATAAAGAATTTGAGGGAGTGATTATTGAGATCCCTCATATTTTTCTAGAAAATTTAGTTAGAGCTTGTCCTCGAAAAATAGACCCATTCTTCCTCACATTGATTGTTGAGGAAAATTTTCTAAAAATTGTATTATTGATTTTGATTCATCAAATAACATAATTCCAGCCAAGATCATGGAGGAATTAGGACTAAAAGTTGACAGTACCCATGGCAAGTGTTATGCTATGGATTCAAGGGAAGTCACTGTGATCGGTGTGATTAATGAGCTTCCTTATAGGTTAGCAACTTATCGAGAGAAATATTTTATGATGAGTGTGGTGGTAGTAGATATCCCACCCAATTATGGAATGTTGCTATCTAGGAAATGGAGTGCTTCTATGGGAGGTAGCATGCAATTTGATATGTTGAATGCTACTTTCCCCATTGATGGTAAGGATATCCAAGTGGTTAGAGAACCAAAAGTTCCCCATATACTAGAGCATGCTCCTGAGGATGATATAATTTTGTTTATAGACACTGACATCAATGATTTTAAAGTGGAAAAGTTACCAAGAGAATGTGGCAGGCTCCCTACACCTATAGACCATGAAGTTGTAAGACTATCTAATAAGGATGGACTCTGTAAGATGTACTTTGATGGTGCAAGCTCTAAAGATGGCCTAGTGTAGGAATATTATTTGTCTCACCTAGTGGCAATACATACAAGTTTTCTTTCACTTTTTCCTTTGTATGCACAAACAATGTAGCAGAGTATGAAGCTCCTTGCTACTAGGACTAAGGCTAGCTAAAAAACATGGGATCAAAAATTTAATGGTAATTAGTGATTCTAAGTTGGTGATATAACAAGTAAGATCCAGATACGCATGCAAGAACAACATATTGAAACAATACAAAAAAGTTGTCTAGGATTCCATTGAATAGTTTGATGCCTTTGAAATAGATTAGATGGAAAGAGGATAGAACAAAGTGGAAGAATTACTTGCAAACATTGCATTAAGACCAGATGATATAATTTTCATAGGTATCTCTAAGGTTGAGGTGCAAGTAACACCCTCAATCCCTAACAATGTACATAATTAGCAAATTTTCAAATATGATGAAGATATTCTGAAATTTCTTAAATGTGTTAGTGAATATGAAGGCCAAGAGATTTATTTTGGTGCATTTTTCAGAAATGTAGAGGGAAAGGATACAGTCTTTGGGAATGAGGTCATTTAGCTGAAAAAAAATAAAATCCCCAAGGGCCTTGTAGATTTAGAGTGAGTCTTTGATAGTCAGGATAAGAGAAAGGTTAAGACAACTGCCACCCATCCAAAGTATCTAGAAGAAGTGAATCTGGTGATCGAAAATTCCCATAAAAAGGTATATGTAGGAAACAAAATGAAACCAAAGATCAAGGCAATGTTGATTGTCTTATTAAGAAAATACAGACATGTCTTTTCCTGGTCATATGATGACCTAGAAGCATTTAGAGAGGAATTAATCAAACATGAGATTCCTCTGAAGAAGATGCCAAGCCTTTCAGCCAAAAGCAAAGACCAATAATTCCTACATTAGATCCAAAAATTCAAGAGGAATTAGTTAAGTTAAGGGATGTTGGTTTCATAAAGCCCATTAGGAATTTTTCATGGGTGTCTAATATTGTGCTAGTCAGGAAGAAAAATGGTGATATAAGGTTATGTGTGGTTTTTAGGAATCTAAACATATCATCATTAAAGGACAACTATCCACTGCTAACACATAAAATCCATTGCATAAGGTAATTGGTTGTGAGCTATTATCAATGATGGATGGTTTTTCTAGATACAATCAAGAGAAAGTGAAGCAGTCCAAGCAGTATAAGACTACATTCACAACTCCATGGGGCACCTATGTGTATGTAAGGATGTCATTTAGTTTATTCAATGCATGTGCCACTTTCCAGAGGGCTATGGATGTAGCCTTTTATTATTTTATTGACTTATTCATGGTAATCTACCAAGATGATTTGAAATCCTACTCAAAGAAGGAAGAAGATCATTGCATACACTTAGAGAAGATATTTGCCAGGGCCTTGGAATATGGGATCTCACTAAACAAGAAGAGGTGTACCTTTGGGGTTACTAAAGGAAATTTTTTGAGGCATATTATGCCCAATGAGGGAGTGAGGATTCACCCTGAAAGGGTAGCAGCCATAGATAAGATTCCTCAACCAAAGAATGTTAAAGGAATTCAATCATTCTTTGGCCAAATAAATTTCTTGAGAAGATTTGTAACTAACTTTGCAGAAATAGAAAGACCTATCTCCAAAATGTTCAAAAAGGGAGAAAAGGTGGTTTGGAGTGAGGATCCTAGCCAGGCATTCAAGAGCATAACATAGGCTATTAAGGAGGCCCCAGTTTTAAGGACTCCTGACTTTTCTAGGCCATTACAAATTTTCTAATTTACATTGTTTCATACTATTGTTGTTGTTTTGTTATAGAAGAATGAAGAGGGTTTTGAACAACCAATTTCTTTCTTTAGCAAGTCACTTCAAGTTGTAGAGTTAAAATATGACTTAATGGATAAGCAATCATATGCACTTGTTAAGGATGTGAAGATTTTCAAGACTTACCTAGTTGGAGCTACAATCATTGCTTATGTTCCAGTTGCAACTATGAAGGATATCTTTACCCAACAAGAAGTCATGGGTAGAAGATGCAGGTGCATAAACAAAATTCAAGAATTTGATATTGACATCTAGATAACCAAATTGGTAAGAGGTCAGGGATTGGCCAAGTTAATGGTTGAAGTGAACCTAGATGCGAATCAGATAAATTTGGAAGATGATTCGAGTAGATCATATACCTGTGATATGGAGTGTTGTGATTGGTATAAGAATGTTGTGTATTACTTGTAGAAAATGTAGTTCCCTGAGGGATTGACTGAGAATGAAAAAATAACCCTTAAGCTGCACACCATTAAATATGTGATTATAAGAGGTGAGTTATGGTGAAGAAACTTGGAGGGTGTATTGTTGAAATTTGTTGATGAGACCAAGGCCTCTAAGTTGTTAAAAGAAATGCATGATTGGGTATGTGGTGGACATTATATGGAAAAAACTACTTCCCACAAAGTATTGAGGGTTGGATTCTAGTGGCCCACATTTTTTAAGGATGAATACAAACTGGTAAGAGTAGGTGATGCATGCCAAAGGTTCTCTAAGAAACTAAATTTCTCAAGCAATGGGGTATTGACTTCATTGGAGAAATAGTTTAAAAGTATAGTGGGGGGAATTCATGGATTCGTGTGGCCATAGACTACTTCACAAAGTGGGTGGAAGCTATCCCACCAAAGAGAGTAACAAGTAAAGTATTCATAGACTTCTTGATGGAAAATTTATTAACCAAATTCAGAGTACCAAAGAAAATTGTCTCAAGTAATGCAATGTGCTTCAGATCTGAAGAGTTTATAGAATTTTTCTCAAAACATGGAATCCATATGTTATATTCTTCACCATATCACCCTCAAGGAAGCGGTCAAGCAAAATCAAGAAATAAAAGCTTGATGAAAATTATCGAAAGGACTCTTGAGAAGAATAAAAGAGCTTGGGATTCCAAGTTAAGGTTAGCCTTGTGGGAATATTGGGTGATTGTTAAGAAGGCCACTGGCTATGAACCTTTTGACCTGGTATATGGTATTTCATCTAGGTTACCACAAAAAAACCTCATGTAGATACATATAATATTTTCCAAGAGTATGATGAGGACATGTGTGATGCAATGCAACATAGGATTGATGCACTAGTGGAGGTAGATGAAACAAGGAGGGATGCTCAAAAAAGAAGTGCCAAGTTGCAATTCCAATTCAAGAACTTGCATGAAAATAAATCATCCTCAAGGAAATTTTAAGTAGGGAACCTAGTGTTGATGTGGAATGCAAGACCCAAAGATAAGGAAAAACATGGAAAGTTTGAAGCATTATGGCTTGGCCCTTATTTGATCAACAACACTCATGGCAGGGACTCATATTTCCTACAAGAATTAATAGGTGAAATTGTTGAAATGCCATTACATGGAAAATTCTTGAAGCCATACTTCTCCTAAATGTGTTCTTTTCCATGTACATTGTACATTATTGTAAATGTTGTGTATAGGTGTGTTTTCTTTGGTTGTGTTTGGTCTAGTCTGGCTACCTAGTCCAGGTAGTTCCTAGTTTTGGTCCTCTATGGTTGGTTTTCTTCAACCTGAGATTCTAGGATCTTTCCATGCATGTGAAAGGCATGCATCCCCAGTCGGAGCCACTAGTGGAACCCTAAATATTTGTGTTCCACTGATTAAAATTGTTCTAAACCTAGTTATTCTCATCATTTTGGGCTTAGGGTTTTATCCTATTAACCATGCTTTAGGTTTTTATGCTCCTTAACCCTCTCAAAAAGGTGTAAGTCTAAAATTCCTTATTGGTGTTCTAATTCATTATTGACCCCATATTGTCGGTTCTTAGTTAGTTTAAGTTGTGACTTATGTTGTCAAGTTTATTCTTTTACTAGCCCCTTAATCCTAGTGCTCTTGATCGATCCTCATGGTTGTATTAAAATTATTGCCTTATTTTAATTGGGGTTGATATCTTTCAAAATGTTTTTCCTAAGTCTAAGCTCGGGTTTTAATATTCTCCTAAGGTTTTAACCTTAAATGTTATGTCCTCAATCGTCATCTTCCTAGTGATGGCCCCTCATTTAAAGACTAACAAATTTGACATGTGCAGATCTTATGTTTTATGATGACCATTCAATCACGGTGAGAAAATATTTTTTGTTCCTCGCATCCCCATTCTACTTCGTTTATCATTAAAATAATCACAAGGGCTAGCGAGCGGTTGCCACGCGTCATGCTTGACGATGGACCTAGTGCTTTCCAAGGGTCAACAAGCAAAGTTTTAAAGAAGATCGATGGTCAATAGTGGGTGACGTGGGTCATTCCTGACCACTCCATGCTATCTCGTGCAAGGCCTATCTCTATCGCCCAGCTCCCAATAGGGAAGTGGGAGAGCACCACGTGGAGAAACTAGGAGGGTGTGAAGGATATTAAAATAAAGGCAAATATTAAATAAATATATTCAGCATAGGGCATAGATGGAAAAGTGTGCACTACTAAAAGGAAATATGAGGCATGTGCTTTAAACAACATGTGAGATCTTTTAATCTAGGTTGTTGGTTATGTCAAATGAATATGGTTGCAGACAAGTGGTCCCATGTTAATACATGAAAATATTGAAGGCATGAGATTTAATCTCAGCCCTTCCTCATCTCCTTGTTGCCAGGAGTTGCACGAGGGATATGTTTGATGGGGAAATGGGAAGGATAACATGTGGAGAGTGCTTTAGTACCAAGGAGATAGTGGAGCCCACACATGACAAGCAAGCCCCTCCACATGGTTTGTTTTGATTTGATGAATGCTATGACTACTTACAGTCAGTTTTTTCAAATTGTGTTGACTTAATCTGGATCATTTTTCAATCAACACATCTGCGCGATCAATGGCTAAAATTAAAAGCTTAGTTTGAAAGAAAGTGAGTCATTCTAGTTTGTGTGAGTGAGCCTTAATAACAGAAAGGAAGTTGAGCTACCAAATCAATGTGTTGTAAAACTATTAAAAATTACTTCAAAGTATAATTGAGCATTAAGAAAGACATTTTGCACACTTGGAGAGCTTGTGTTGTAGTTTTTAGGCTTTTCCAACATCAAAGTTAGGTTATTAAGCTATAAAAAACTAGTAAGTGGGTATGTGCAGGATCATCATGGAAAAAATAAGCCCTTAAGTGGCAAAAAATAAAGAAAAATCAGAGTTAAGCAACTTGACATAAAAATTTGAATAAGTTATCTATAATATTTCAAAAATATGTAATAATAGAATTTGTAGCAAATTGAATGTAGTTTCTAAACTACTAGGTTTATTCAAAAAAATCTATTTGGTAAAAATTTGAAATTTCAATGCGGTAGTACTTAAATTTCAAGGAAAAAATAAGAAGTGGGTGTATGTCTAACCACCTTAACCACAATAAAATGATAATATTTTTTTATAAGATTTTAGATATAAGTAGAGGACTCATGCCCCGATGTGATGCATATTTTTTTGTAATTTTTTACCAAGTAAATAATTAATTATGATTTTTTTATTACAACTTTTTTAAAAATATAAAGGCTTCGTATGTCTATACCTTAACTTGGTCAAAACTTCATGAAATTCATTTTTTATTGTCCTATAATTTGTCTGAGAATGTGACACATGTTTCAAATTCAAAATGTGATACCATTTGAAGCTATAGATGTTTTCAATCAGCCTATTAATAGGGACTTTAGTCATAATTTGAATAGAAAATGAATAGTAATTATTTATTAAATTCAAAGTGAAAGCATAATTTATATTGGTGGAAAGCGTAGAATCTCCTTTAAAAACCCTTTTGTTTCATCAATTTTGGGTTAAAAAAAGTCGTCAGCCACATACCGTACACATACCCATCATATCGCCACTTTTTGGCCCATCATGATCCTACATATACCCAAGTGAATTATTGCCTTCTCATTAGAGTTTTTGATAAATTGTGGTCTCCAAATCTTTCTATCAATTAGGGTTTTCCTAGTTTTTCATTTCTTTTAAGGTTTGGAATTCATTGAAAGAAATTAGTTGATCCTGCATTGTTGTAATTCCTATCAAACTCTTAGTCGAAGGTTTTATTCTAAGAAACCATAAACATTGCTTTAGAAAACCCTTGAGTTATGGCTCCCAAAGCAAAAGCATCTTCATTAAAAGGGGAAGCCTCCATTCCCAAAAGACCTTTGAGTAAAGACCTTGCCGACCAGCTACCACCTTCAACTAGTGAAAAACCTAAGGGTCAATTGCTTCTTTGGGGTCAGCAAGTAGTTGAGGGCTTAATTGAAAAAATATTTCTATTAGGGATGCCAAACTACCTTGCACTAGGTGGGAATTGTTCTATGGTTGGTTCAAAAATAGAAACATGGGCATTCTAGTTGGTAACCCTTGGAATCTCTACCTAAGGAAATTGATCATGCCTAATGTATACTTAGATATCAATAGCTGTGAATTATGACCCAGTCACCAAGATTGTGAGGTATTATGATGGAATTGACCTAGTTAAGGTTTCCAAGGAAGAGATTGCTCGTGTCTTTAGACTCACCAAGTGGAGTGATGATATGCCTAAAATTGATGAAAAGGCCCTTAGGGAGTAGTATGACATAACTGAGATTGTGTTCAGGTTCCATATATTGCCAAGGTACTTAGTAGAAATTCGGGGTGGAAAAATCACATTGGGACAATTTGATAAAGATCCTTTTCCTATTAATTACTTTGTCTCCTATTTCCAAAGGACTTTCTACTCCATTTTCCAAATAATTGGCTACATGATACTATCGCTAGAATTCTCATGGAATGGATGTATATGGCATCCCACATTCAACACCCTCAGTATTGCAAAATATATGATTATGCAAGGTTTCTTACAGAGAGAATTCATGAGGGTTTGGTAAAATTAAAGAAGGGTGTAGATGCAGTAAGGTTTAGTTGGTACTCATTGTTAATACACATGTTTATGTTCAAAGGTGCATCTTAGTTTGGGAAGAATATGACATTGGATAGGATGGAAGGTACTTTGGAGCTGCTTGTTCAGTGTTGGACTACCATCCCAGATAAGGATGACAAAACTTTTGATTATGTGGTATTTGAGAACTTGTTTGCTTCAAAGTTGATAAGAATCCTGGTTGTGAATATGCCAGAGTTCCCAAGGCCCTGCATGATTTCTTGAGACCCAAAGATAGGAGGCTTGAATTGGGGAGATGTTATCCTTTACCTTACATATAAAGTTTTGAGAGTGTATGGTTCCACTGTCACACCTCACTTGTTGCCTAAGTATGTCCTAGAAAGAATTAGATTTCTTGAGGTGACGTATTAGTTGGGAAGTGTGGAGAACAAACACTTGTTGGAACAAGGAAAAGGAAATTTTTTTCCCTCATACACATGATTCTCATATTTTGGAGGTTGGAATAAGATAAATGATATACTCAAGACATTTCACATGAAAAGAACAGTGACAAGGGAGAATCATGATCCTGAAGGCTTCATGTCCTGGTTAAAGGAAAGGAATAGGAGTTCCAAGTTTGTGCATATTTTCCACTTCTTTGAGGATATAATAAGGAACGTCTTTGATTTTGTGGAGCAAGAGAATAGAAAATAAAGGTGGATCACTTTTAACAAAATGAAAAGAAAGGGAAAGAAAAAGGATCCCAAATTTTCTACTCTTGCACAAATCCCCAATATAATGCAGAGAGTGGAATATGTGTTCCAGAACTTTGAAGAAATGGTTGGTCACCTTGGAGTGAAAGAATGATTCACGACAAGGGGAAAGCCCCCATAGAAGAGGAATAGAGTGGAGGAGAAATTCCTATTATGGAGGAAAGGCTTCTAAATCAGCCTCCTAAGGAACAAAAAGTAAAGGTTTTCATAAGGAGGAAGAACAAACCAAAGAAAGATGATACAATAGTTGCTCCCTCTCAACAAGAGGAGCAAAGACCTCTTTCTCCTATGCCACCAATGCCACCACCATCTTTCCCAAGGACAACCGAGCCTAAAATTATGAATTTTGATGCCTCACCACCTAGGGAAACACCACTGAAGAAGTAAAAGGTTAAAAAAATAGGTTTGGTTGATTATGATGATGATGAACCTAATGAGGAAATCTAGGTATCTGAGCAAGAAATGCAACAGGGAATGCCTCCTGCACCAATAGAAATGGTATCACAACAACTGGTTATGAGGTTAAGTAAGGCTAACCTCACTAGACTTAATGGAAAAGATGATGTCAGGGTGGAAGCATGCACGAGATTCATGGATGATGATTCATTTATAAGATCTCAAGCTTTCATGACATTTACTTACAAGGCCAAGAGGGATGAATATGTCAGCAATCTGGCCAAGCAAATAAGTCTTCATCTAGAGTTATCTGATGTCACCATTTAAGCATAGGTCTTGAATGAAATGAGAGCTAAATTTTAGAGGATGACTGTAGAAGAGGGTAGAGAGTTGGTAAGAAATAGTGGCATTTTGTTGTTACCAGAATGGGATTTGGCTTCTGCTATTTCCTTTGATACAATAAAGTGATGTGATAGACCTCTCTACAATTCAAAAGAAGAGGTTGTAGTTGCACTACAAGGATCTGCTTTCAATGAGTAGTGGGATGCATTAGCTATTTGGTCCCTAGCCCCAAGTGCAAAAAATCCTAACATTGTTGAAGTTACACCTAACTACAGGAGAGGCCTAATAATAAAGAGAGTTTCAAAGGCATCAGCTCTTGAGAAAGAAAATATGTATGCACATGTTGCTCAGTTCACAAGAGCCACCGTGGAATTTGTAACTATAGAAAAGGAAAATTTCAGGACATAATACAATGACTTGTTGGTACAATATGGAAGAACTGAATGACAAAATATGTAGCCACAAACAAAAATAACATTATTAGAGGAGAAGTTGCAAAATTTGCAACCAAGATAGAAAACCCATACTAGTGTTGATTCTCCCACCACTCCAAATGAAGTTGCATCCACTGATTTTACCCCTTCAACAAGTTCCTCATGGGAAATTGTGCCATATAATATGGGAACTATGCCCATTTCAATGATAGAGTCTGGTACATCAGAAGCATCACAAGCTGAGGAATATTTTAGCAAGGAGGAGTTACTCAGGCAGTTAAATGACTATAAGGAGAAATATGACAATCATGGTAGGGAATTCTTTATGAGTAATGTGAAGATTTTCACTACAGTCTTGGAACATTTAAATAGAGGGGTTGTTAATAGGCTGAACAGTATTCATGACAGTTATTCCTCCATGAAATCTGCTACGAATAATTTTGGCAATGATAAGGAGAGGGTTATTCTGCTTAGGGAAACATGGATCCCCAAGTTGCAAGAATTGAGGATGATGTCTATTGGAGCCAAGTAGGATGATAGCCCCCCTAAGAAGCTTAATCCCACCATTACTATTGTAAATGAGATTCAAGAATTTAGGGGAGTTATGGAGCCTTTGGAAACCAGGATAAGGGAGTTGGTCAACAACTTTCATGAATCACATAATGATATCTTGTGATTCCAATCATGGGAGTTATTTACTGCAAACAACATAATTTCAAACAATACAACAACTTGTCAAGTCACCAAAACTTCAAATTCTCTCTATCTCACCAAATCTATACAATTCCTTGTAGCACTGCAATTTGGGTACAACTTTTTGAAGAGGTCCTCTCAGACTAGGACCAGCACCAATTCAAAGACCCATTAGGGCCCACAATAACATGCCACAACCTTTCAATTGGTTACTTTGGAACAATCTCACAAAATTAGGCCTTCTTCATTGTGAAACTTGACCAATTAGGTCATTTTTTCAAAGGAACTAGTCACTAAACTTGCTGCCCACAAATTTTTTTTACAAATGGACTTAGACCAATCACCAAATCCACCAATTCTTTAGGTTTTATCTCCAGGAGAGCCCTCCAAACCAATGTTTCACCAAACCCTCAGTTTAACCCTCCACAAGTAGGGTTTATTGAAAATACCTATTCCTGGCCTCTATCCAATTGGAAAATTCATCAAAAATTCTTTAAATTATCTGTATAAACTCAATTCATCATCTAAATTGAATTCCCCCAATTATTTTCCATTTTACCACTCTTAAACCTCCCCTTTACACTCAAAAATCACCATTTTCCATTCTAGGGCTTCATGCCCACACCATCAAACAACCAACCCTACACTCAATATTTCCCCTACACACCTAAAAATACCTAATAATTCCCATTCCACTGAGTCACAACCTAAACAATAGGTGGAATGGCCATTTTGTATTTCTAAACCCTCAAACCCTTATAAACTAAACTTACACAAGCAGTCTCTATAATTTGAATCAAACCACTCACAAATTCTATATCAAACCTCCAAACCAATTACCAATAACACATGGCCTTACTCAATACAATCCACCTTGGAT
>VDFB02111799.1:0-12749 GCA_007258455.2 Sequoia sempervirens
GAATCTTTTGAAAGAGATGCAAATTAGGTAGTAGTAAAATGCACACCTTATAATGCCAAGGTGAATGAGGTAATTAATTTTGATTGGATGATTGATGAAGAATATCAGAGGTGGGTAAATAAATATTTGACTGAGGAGGAATAAAAGAATGAATTACTAATGGGTGGTAAATTAGATGTTGCGGTTACAACGGCCTCCGATTTTTCTTTGATGGCAGTATCGGCATGGGTTTCTTGTGGTTTTTTGTTGTTGCCTCAATTTTCCTCAGCTGACATGATGAACGAGAATATTCTCCAGGGTGATGGCTGTTGTAACGTTTTTTGGAATATCACTAGATGCTTCATTTGGCTGGTGACATGTGTACTTTTTGGCCCGATGCTTGTTTGCGCCTTCATTTTATATAAGAAGGATTTCAAGGCCATAAGTACGGGTTAGCAAGTTAGATAATTTTGGTTGAGTCTAGGTGAAGTTGTAGAGAAAATTGTAAAGTCTGATGGTTTTAGAGAGAAATACAATTTAGGTTCTGAGTTATTCTGTAATCGGTTTTGAATTCATGGGGATTTAATATTATATAACAATACTAGCATTTGAGTTGAAATGATAAATTCAAACTCATGTCTCTCCACTGTACATGCATATCCAAATTTTGAATAAGATGACTAAGGGTTGTTTCATTCATCTCATTGTTGTAGACCAATGTATATAATCAACATTTTAGTTTTAATTCAAAGGAATTAATTAAAATGTGAATGGGATTATAAAATGAATATGTTACTGTATAAGGATTTGATAAGTAGTATTGGGTGAGAATGCATCTTGGGCAATTGTAATGCAATAATATCGAGGGGATCTTATAAGTTATATGTTATGTATTAAATCATCATAAACCTTTAGATGCTTATGAATTTGACTCTTGCAATGGATATATGGCGATCTAAGTTGTACTTATTTGTGTAGTTCAATAAGCATTTTGTCTTTGCCTAGAGCTTGCTACAAATTGTAAATTAATGACTATCTTCTACTGTGAAATGTTGTAGTTATCTCATGCTCCAAATAGTTGATATTATTGATAAAAAACCAATTCTATTCGATATTATCCTATTATGTTGAGCTATTAAATGAGATTATTTTTTATTGTTAATGTTGTTTATGATATTGGTGGAGAGGTTGTAAACACATTAAGGGATCACCCTCCCGGGTCTTGCAGAGCCCAAAGTGTAGGAGGCTTTTAAAGTCCTCGTCAGTTGGTCCAGGTCCTTCAAGCTTCCCTTGACTGGGATTGGAAATTCCATAGGTAGATTAGAAGACCAACCTGATTACAGTGTAAAAAACAAACCAACACCCTCTACCTTTAACCCTAAACCCTAAACCATTAACCCTTAAACTCTAAACCGTTAAACCCTCTACCCTCTATCTCTCTCCCACTCTAAACTCTAAACCTTTCGCATATTCTTTTATAATTTTCATTATTCTTATTTATTTTACACTTACTTTTACAAATACACATACATATGCATTTAGTGTTTTCATTTATTTCTCATGTAGTTTAATAGTTTGATCGATTTCATATTATATGTGTCAAAGACTTTAGAATTTCAATTACATTAATTTATGGATATGTTGTATCTATAACACTACAAAACCATATGCTCTTTGCATTTACACTTGCATTTATAAATACACATTTATATACATAGATATAGATTTCTTTAATGATATGTTGCATTTATTGTTGTAGGAGAGCATCCAGTAATTGTGTTTACATTTACATTTAAAAATACATATATATACATACATACATACATACATACATATATGTGCATGTGTGTGTGTTTGTATATCATTTATATTCAGTGTTCAAAAACAACCCATTAGGTCTGCACATGGATAAAAATTCATAAAATCAGATCTCCCATACATGTTTTGTTTAAACCTAGGCTTGAACCTCTCATTTCACATGCTTTTCTTCATAGAACTCTTGAGGACAGTAGATATATCTTCTTTATTTATCATCCTACGCCATATTCATGCATCCTACAATTATAACAGTATCCATGGGGCCTCTTACACAAGCTACAGTAATCACAAAAAGTGTAAGAGCCCCTTTATATCATGTTTGGACTACAAAACGCTCAAAAATAGGGTAACCGGGTTGTATGCAAAGAAATGAAGCTTACTAGCTCAAATCAATGCCTTAAGCCCTCAAATCAATGCCTTAAGCCCTCAAATCAGATTCAAATCAAAGCTAACACATATCTTCATGACTTGGAATTGATTTCACATAAAAATATGGCTGCATGTGACCGTATAGTGCTGCATAATAGGAAAAATACATAAATTTGAAGAAAAACACAGATTTTTGAATGTCAAGAGCTTGTATTTTAAATCCTCAACCATAAACAACCATTACAATGATCACATTATGCCTTTTAAAGGACTTTACACGTCAATTACTAAACAACCACCTCTACAACTAACTTTTTAATCTTTTATGATCACATGAAACATAAAACACACTAATTTCAAGGTTGTTAACATCACTATTGAAATGTTTTAATTTTTTGAACTTGCAAACATTAAAAAGTACATCATTAAATTAATTATGTAATGGCATAAAAATTAAAAACATCATGAATTAATTATGTAACAACATAAGTCAAATATAATTCTATCAAGAAATTAATATCAAATAGATAATATAATCGCATAACTCATGCATTTCAATGTCATTGATCTTCTTCTTCATCCAACTCTTTGTTGGTATCATCTGATCCAGATTCAACATTGTAAGGATTGGTCATATCATCATCATCATCATTGATATCAGTCTTGATAATGTCATCATCCACATAGATATCATCTTCATGAACATTAACTCCTACATCATCATGATCTAGTTCCTCCTCTTTGACATCTTTGTCAGGGACATCATCAACTAACTGTTGATCCTGATCATCATCTACATCATCTTCTAGTTCTTCGGTATTTTCTTCGTCCACCACATTATACTTTACCTGCCTTCCTCTTGGATCATGTCTAACAACAAATGACCAACCCAGTTTACCTGGAACCTCTGAGTAAAATACCTGCTCACATTGGCTTGGAAGAACATAGGGCTCATTTCCAGCTCGCTCAATCAACCTTGTATTAACCATAGCATTATCAGCGTTCAATAACAGCTTCTCAGATCATTTTCTATTCAATCAGAGGCTATACCATAGGACGAAGGAAAAAAATTAATTCAAGGACTTAAAGTCACACTCAAGTATATCATCCAAAATCTCATAGTATCAATTTTCCGAAAGACTTCTAGATGTATGTCGCTTCTAGATGAAACATTAGTCACCTCAAAGACTGCAGTTATACTAGAATCACAAGTTTTCTTCGTGTCATCCAACATTTTGATTCGACATTTACAACCATTGCACCACATAGCCTTGTAGTGTTTCACCTACAATATGTCAAACATGTAAAAATTATTGCATCGTCAATTGATAAACATATTTATTCTTGGCTAAATGTATGCAAAGGAAAAAAAAACTCAACATATATATGCATCAATATAATTGAAAAAATAATTAAATAACATGGGTGATTAATATATTTATATAATGCACTTGTTTATCTCTTAAACCATATGCTAAATCAATTTCCTTGTGTAACATTGGAATCTCCATTACGATGAGCTTTTAATCAACAGATAGATAGATTGTTGACATTGTTCAATCCATACCGCCATCCAATCAAGATTGTTTGCAACGTACAAATGTAGTGCTTCCCACTCTCAACCAACTGTATCAAAAAAATTTGAAATTCACCAATGACGTATAATTAGTTAAATACCATAGTATACGACCTTAATTTATAATTGATGTATATTGAAGATTAAAAATTAAATAAGTACAATATACATAAAAACCATATGTAAAATGTATTCCAATTAATCTCCATGACCATTTTATAATTACCTCTCACTTTCCTCAATCTACCTTTCCCCATCAGGTACTCCCCTTTGAATTTGTTAATGGAGTTGGGATCCCAAATGCGATCTACATGGATCTTTGCTGCAAACTTAGGAAGATATTCACTAATGTATACCATGGTTTGGTATAACATATATCCCTCCACCATAGAACCCTCAGGATGTGCTCTTTGTCTAACCAAAGCCTTCAAAAATTTCAAGTGCCTCTCAACCATCCACATTGACCTTGTGTGTACAGGTCAACACAATTCAATCTCCTCAACTTGGTGTATGAGGTGGTGTTCTTGTGCATTGAAAAATGTCGAAGGTAGACACTATAGCATTTCACACATTAGACGAATAATTTTTCTCTTCCAATAATTTATATCTTCTTTATGGATTTCTTTAGATGACAACCATCTACAAGTGATTCAAGGCACAAATATATTAATGAGATTTAACAAAAATATACAGTATATTACATAACAAGTAAAACAAATGGCAATTATAAGATGTATACAAATCTAATTGAAACAAATATCGCTACTTACCTGATGTATTTTTCAAGATCATATATAACTTGCTTGACATTGTTACAGTCAAAGTTGTCTGGGAGAGATAGAGGTAGAACGTACTGCAACAATTATAAAATGATCTTTTCATTATTTTTCCAAAACTAGTAAACATAATACACTGAAAAGTACCTGCAGTATACAAATATATATAAAATATACTAGAATAATTACCTTAATGGAGGTATGCCAATCATGCATTTTCATCCTTGACCCAAATTCACCTTTCTTTGTTATGATATTATTTATGTTCACAACAAATCTTGTGGAAAATTGAATTTTTCATATGACTTCTTTTATAGCATTGCTTTGGCTGCTCGCTAATAACCGCGAAGGGCACTTTATATATTAATCTGGTCTCGATCAAGTATTTAATTGAATGACATTTTCATTGCATGATTGGCTTCCTCAATGTCACTACAAATTTTGGATAATTTTTTCTTTGTCATGCCTTCCATCCATTATTTTTCTACATCATTTCTATTTGAGTATTCTTTTCATATGCATTGTATCAAAAAATGCACAATTTGTAGTCGCCATAAAGTAGTGGGCAACCTACTAAATTGTCTCGATAACTTTTCAGTCCCCTGCGGGAAGCTTCCACCATTAATGCCTTGATGACTCCTTCATGAAGCATATAAGTTAAAACATTAACAAAAGACAATCATTTTCAATTACAACATGAGTAAAAACAATACAATATAAAAATATAAATTCGCAATATATCATATATATGATAGATAAAAAATTTGATCCGATGTATAACCTTGATGATTAATTCTATTATATTCCAACTTCCATAGGCGACATGTCATTCTTCGTGGTTTTGATGTAGTCTCCTCTTTCCCATTGAAAAGATGTTTTTCAGTAGTTTGATACTTATGATTTCTATGGAGGAAGTGCCTATACTCATCAAACACCTACTTTCCTAAACTTGTTGAACGGTGAGATTACATCTTGGGACCACAAATTGGACATGCAAATTTTCCCTTTGTTTGAAGACCCGAAGATCATATATATTTGGATTAAATATGTCAATTTTTATAATTATATATAATTAATAGATTATTTTAAAAACATGCATGATATCTACTTCATCAAATTAAATATTGTTAAAGTGAAGTCGAACGTTATAACATACCACAAAAATGTGTTAGCCCTTGGGCATCATGAATTGTCCATACAAGCATTGCATGGAATTGAAATTGTCTTTGTCCTATTGGTCTAGAGACGTCATACATAGTGACATCATTCCATAACTTTAGTAACTTGTCGATAAGAGGCTCGATATATACATTCATATCTTTAACTTGGTACTTACCTAGTTGAATGAACATAAACATTATATAATTATTATAACCATTTTACTGCAATATATATAAATCAATGTACATGACTATTGCATGAAAAAAATATAAGTCATTATGCAACAAATAAGACAAATGAGATGCTACTACGTTAAAGAAAATTGATGTAAACAAATACTTAGAACAATTATTGACAACATTATGTGCTCCCTCTTTATTGATATCCATGGAGGAATGTTATTGTTGATAACAAAAACAGGCCACACTGAGTAAATAGACCTCATCTCTCCAGATGGATTGACACTGTTTGCTCTCAATGAAAGCCTAAGATTACGAGGTTTTTCTTTAAAGTGTGGCCATTTTTCCTCCATGTCCCTAAATGCAGAACCATCCGTAGGAATTCGAAGAATGTTATCTCCACTTCTATTCCGTGCATGGTAATCCATAAATTTCACTAAGCTTTCGCACCTAAATAATCATTGCATACGTGGAATAATGGGAATATAATGAAGAACCTTGCGAGACACCTTTTTTGTTAGTTGATCTATTCGATATCTATTGATATGACATTCTGGGCATTCTGTTGTAAATTCATGTTGTTTATGATATATAATATGATCATTGGGACATGCACCTATTGCTTGATACTCCATTCTGATATCTTTTATAATGGGAGATAAATCTCGGTATGAGCGAGGTAAAATATTTGATGGTGGTAACAAAAATTCACCAATCAATCTACAACAAAAAATAATTTGTTAATATAAAGAATATTAATGGTACATATTTCATCCTTTACTTACTAGTGATGAACTAACAACAATTAAAATAGATGAAAAAAGATGACATATATGACATACCTTAACATCCGTGAGATTGCTATGTTTGATAAACCATTCATAACCTTCAAGTTCAACAACAACAATACAACAAAGAGAACAATTGTTTGGGAGCCTTCATAAAGGGGCTCGTATGCCTTCTCAAGTATAGGTAAATCATGAACATCATCAAAGTCATTTTAATCATCATGATCAGCTCTGCCACTAAATGTGTCATGGATCAATGTATTCGTACCATCATCTTTAACTATGTTTTCTGGCGCATGATCATCTTCTTCCATGGGATCATTAACTCCATTTTCGATATTCATAGCTCCATGTTCGTCTACTTGCAAAACCACATTCTTCGGGCTGTGATAATCCATATCATCTACCCTAGGGCACCCCACCTTTATAATAATGATAGACACAAATAAACCATGATCATGATCAAGTGATTATATATATATATATATAAAATGTTAAATCGATATAAACATTTACAAATTCAATCAATATAAAAATATATAATGAACAACTTACCAATAGATGATAATCAAGTCCCCTTCAACATAACCATGCTTCCTACAATGTTTCTCAGCTGTTGTGATTAAAATTCGTCTTGTCTTTAAGCCCTTGCAATTATTGCAAGGACAATAACATTTCCCATCACCCTTTCTTTTCAATCTAGCCCACAATCTATTAAGTGCCTCTTCATTTTGTTCTGGACTAATATTATCTGACATGTATGATTTTTCTTTACCAAGCTTGACTATTTAGATCTTCAAAAAATATCAAACTCACACTCCAATAATTTTTATTCATAGACAGGTAACAAAATCTAATAATTATGATATTTTACACCAAATTTTTTTGGCATGCAACCACCCTTGGAAAAGAGAAGATAGTCTGAAGTTAATGACCCCAAAAAACACTTTAAAATGCTAATTCCAAAACTTATTAAATTCTGATTTTACTATGATTCCCAACCGTTAAAACTCCTAAAATCATAATATTGAACTTGATTGCAAACTTCCTACAACGATGGAGGTAGCGAGCTAGTAAGAGCAAGTGACCCATTCCTAAGGAGCAACAAGTTTGAATCATCATTGCTAATGTCAATATGGATTTATCCTCTTAGTTAAAGATGCAATGTGTCACTTCTTATGACGAGCTTATCCCTAGGGCTCTCAACATTGAGAGAGCCCTAATTGCACAAGGAAGCACACACTAGTAGAATTTGGAAAATAAATGACTAGGTGACTAAAACTTCTAGTCACAACAACTAAAAATGACTAAATTCTGCTCATTTTTTGTAACTCAGCTATAAATGAGTAAATAAATTACTAGTTTGGTTGTTGATTAAAAATTATTTAGTCACACAAATAAAAATTACTAAATAGTTAGTCATTTATTTAGTCACAATCCATTTGAATAAATCATTTAAGGAATCAATAATATAGCCCGCCAAAATACTCTAAAACTTTAATAAACATACCCTAAATTTTTTGTCAAAATCTTATTTTCAGGCATAGCCCACCAGAATGGAGTTTTCATTTTAATAAACATACTCTAAAACCTTCATCAAAACATTATTTTCAAGCATAGACCGCCAAAATGGAGAAATGTTTCTATAAAGAATGACGAGAACGCTGATGATGGAAAGGAGGCAATGTGATTCAATACAAGCATTCCCATTCTTCTTGCCTCATCAAAAAGAAATCTTACATTGTTCCTACTACTATTTGTAATCTAGGTATTTACTTGACATATATTTGCATAATCTCAAATTCCTTCAGAGGCTTTTGAAGTATTAATGTATCATATATAGGGTTTAGAATGATTTATTTTAATTAAAAAAAAAAATAAATGGAAATGACGATTTCCTCAGAATTAGATAATGTGGAGATCTCCTAAATCACTTCAAGACACAACTTCTCTTTGGCAATCGTGATTCACATTACTCAAAATTTTACTAGGGTTTTTCTATGTGACATCTTTAATATCTTTATTTTATCCTGGCTTTTAAATAGATTCCCAGCCCTTTGCTTTAAATCCTTTTCATGGTAACCTCCTTGAGTTCCATAATCCACCTTCTTCAATTTCTTTCTAAGATTGGTGTCTTAAGTTAGACTACATAGTATGCATATAAAGCAGTTCACCTACCTACCATTGTTCCAAACCACCACTTATTGCCTTGCTTAAAATGTTGCCTCCATAAGCACAATAGCATGTTTTAAAATCATGGTTGCCAGTGATTGACCATTAAGGTCACCACTTTCATCATGAAGATACAATGAGATTTTTGTCTTCAAACTCATCAAGGAATTATGCAAGATAACATTGTGAATTGTTTGTTGTGTACAATTTGATTTTCTTGCACATTTACTGCTTTGCTAACTTCCTTTAAGGCTGGGTATTGCACCCTCAGTTGTAATCTCAAAAAACTCACTCACTATAAAGTGCTTGAAGATTCCTTTCATGAGCATCCTTCTATAAAATCAAACTATGCCCTATAGACTGCTTACTATAGGGGACTCATTGTTTCAAACCTATAACTACAAATCTGACTTCACAACTAAATTCTGCAAAAAGACAATGACTACCCTCAACTTGGTGATATCTTCTTGAATTTTTTCTGATTTTTCCCAAGAAAATCATCCTTAGTTCTTCACAAACTGTCTCAAGTAGAGAAAAACACTGTCACAATAAATCAACAAACTCACTTTTCTTTATGTCAACCACAATTTGATTTTTTTCTATTTTGCATGTTTGTCGAAATTTCGATGAAACTGATAGTCGACATTTCGACGAACCCCAAGTTCGTCAAAATTTCGACGAACATCGGGGATAAACTTTCAAAAAATTGAAAATTACACATCAAATTTTACAAGCACCCGACGATATATCAAATTATACATATTTTGTTGGACATTTTCATCGGATTTTGCAGTCAAATGAGTTAGTGACCTATGATTCATTAGTTTTTACTTGTTATTAAAACTACCCACACTATGATTGTCTGTGTTCCACTTTAGGTCAGGTTCACATTGGGAGCCACTCCCATAACTCTCTCTAATACCTACATCATAAGCTCATCACATCCTTGAACGAATGTGGCATGGAAAACAATGCAACAATTACATGGCATAAATTTTTTATCTCAAAAACTAGAATACATAACCTCAAAAAAATCCTTCTAAAAATTCATTAAGGAGACTCTAATTTCCCCAATATCAAGCACTCAATTTTACTTTGATAATTCAATTTTTATTGAATTAATTACAAAGGAAAAACCATAAAATTACCAATTATACCATTGAAGAAAAACTTAAAATTTTAAATTTTGAATTTCAAAATTCTAAAAATACCCTTTGGCGCCAAAAGTACCCAACATCCATTCTAAGCTATAGAATTCACAATTTCTCCATTTCCTAAAAAATTAGGCATTATAACCCCGTTTCATTGAAAAATCTCAAAAATTTCTTAAATTTAATAAATGAGCATGAGATTTTATAGAATGAATTATGTTGGGAGGTTTCTACACTCCCCTAATCCCATTCCAATATTCAAACTAGAAAAAAATAACTAAATTTAAATAAATGAGTAGAACACCTTAATTGATGTCAATTTTTCTAATGTAGAATATGTCATGCACACCAAATGGAAGCACGAGATAATTGGAAAACATTCTTCCTTCCCAATTCCTAATCCAATGAATCCAACCTCATCGAATTCCCCCTCAAATTTATCTCCCAATCACCAAAATAAGAATTTTCTAAAAAGAGGGTTTTTCCGAGCTCCAAAATTCTTCACAAGAAAAACATAACAGATAGAAAATGAATGCCTTTTCCTATTTTACCTTTTTCAATTCCCAATTAAAAATTAATAAATATATAATTTTGATTTTTTTTAATTTGCAATTCCCCCAGATTCTCCCAAAACCAAACAACCATATATAATTTATTCCCTAGTCACATTCAACATTTAAATTTACAATTTAAATCCATATAAGTATATATTCATTTAAATTTATGGAAATCATAATTCAAACGAAACAATTAAATCAAGCTTAACCCACATTTCCCAACCAAGGAATTTTCACAAACATAATAATAACTTAACTTCATTTTTTATTTTTCCCTTTTCCCAAAACACAAAAAATATTTCAATAATCAATATAAGAAAATCATTTAAATTTCTACCATTTCATTTACAAGAAATACAAAACTTAAGCCTTTAATTTAATAAGAAATTTATTGGTCACCCACAACATACACAGAATCCAAAATCATATCTAATTTGAATTTGGGTTCACATAGGGTTAAACATGACACCTACCATACTTGATTCAAGTATGATCGGGGAATAGGTAGGGAGGCCCAATGTGACATCTTCAAAATAACCATCATTGGGGAATAACTCAAACTTGTGTATCCAAGTCAAGAAATAACCCTATACCTATAACCAATCAATGTACATCAAGGGTAATTTCTCAATGCATATATATAGCTAAAGCACAACATAATCATCCAATGGAGTACAATACCATAAAATATAAAAGTAACATACATTATATAAATTATTCTTTGAACATCAATAAGCAAGTTCATATTTAACAGTTGTATATACATAATGCACATCATTAAATTGAAGTATAATGATAAAAAAATAATTTAAGAATCACATAGTCATATAGCTTCTCAAAGAAAATGCCACCAAAAAAATCACAAGGAAAATAGTGAAGTTGAAACACTGATCCCACATCTACAAGCTTTAAACAAGAGGGGTGTTGGAAAATATGTAGATAAGCGTGTTTTCTTTGATGTCAACCTATGTTTATACCATATGCACTTATGTTATAGGAAAATTTCATGGTTGGATGTCAAAATTCATTGGTTGATAAGGTTCAAATCTGTCTAAGGCACAAGATTGGCTTCACAGGAGCTCTGTCAAATGCTCTGTATTCATCAGTAGATGAAGATATTTTCTTGTGGTTTGAAGAGTATCTCTACGCAATTGTAAACTATGCATATTCCAAGTTTCCATGCATAAGGTTTATCACAAAGTGTTTTGGTGTTATCGGAGTATGAAATTGTTAAGTTCTAGTGGATGGTTGTTAAGGAAGAACTATATGATTCTGCATGTCTCTGCATCACATTGATTTTCCTTGTGGTTTCAGAATTATTTTTTTGAATGTGGCATGCTTACTTAGTCTAGTTTCAGATGTTTTGGTTCACCACTGGAAATTATGTAGATGACCTTGTGTGTTGTCTATGTTTTGGCAACCTAATAGTAGTGATATGTTGGTGTCTAAACGATCTATGTCAGTATACATTGGATCAAATCTATGTACAGAGGCTATGCAATACATGATGGAATCACATTGGGCTCTTTAGTTTCTTTGCAAGATGGTATGTGACCTTCTCCTATATTGGAGTATGTCCAAACTTATTATTTTTTAGTATGAAATATTTTCCCCAACATGAATTGATCTGAAATGAATGCACAAAAGTGATGTTATAAGCTATATCAATTTGTTGGGATGATCTATTGAACATAGGTTATCATTGATGTCAAAGGATTGCAAGAAGTTGGAAAAAAATGTTATCAAAGGGTGTCAGGGCTATCAAAGATGAAACAGATTGTAAGAGTACTAGAGGTATCATACTTGAATTATCGTTAATTCCCTTGACTTAAAGTGATATATTCAGAAAGAATGTTGTTTATCAGTGTGCAGACTATCTAAGCAATCAAGTAACATAAATAATTTTTTTTTTGAGACGTGACTACCTTCAAATAGATGGTGGGTGATCCCACAATATTGGTTTACAATTTTTGGCCAAACTAGAAACTGAATTAATTTTTCTAACTAAATCTTCACATTCAGGCACCTATAGCAGCTAAACCACGAGGAATTTGAAGATGATGCAAACTAGTGATTTGTGACATTTTTTCTATAGATTCTAAATATATTTTTTTCAAAATTTTTGGAATCAGATTGCATTTCTTTTTCAATCTCCTTCAAAAACTAGTTTTTTTCAATAAACACCATTTTTAAGGAGTGATGCTCACCGTATACAACATAACT
>VDFB02111800.1:0-31912 GCA_007258455.2 Sequoia sempervirens
TGAAGAACATCAGCCTTGAGTCCTCTCCAGGTGAATCTCTCCCGAATCTGTCTGTAGGTCTTGAAGTACCCGGGATGTCCTGCAGTCGGTACATCATGAAAGGCTCGCATGATTATGCTCTTCACTTCTGAACCTGGGATCAAAAATATCCTGTTCTTGTAAATGATCAAGTCATTCACAAGTGTATACCTGGTATCAACTGTCGATCCCTCAACAATGCTGGAGGCCCAAGTGTCCTTGGCATACTCTGCCACTATCATATGCCTCCAGTCCTCTGAAATGTGAACCATAGCACTCAAATGTGGTCTACGTGAAAGTGCATCAGCCACTACGTTCTGTGTACCTTTGATATATGAGGTATCAAAGTCATAAGCCTGCAACTTACTGACCCACTTCTGCTGTCTATCATTGAGATCTCGCTGCCCCAAGAAGTGTCTCAAACTGTTATGATCAGTTTTAATGCAAAATTTGCTGCCAACAAGATACTGCCGAAATTTTGCTAAGGCATGCATAATCGCGAGCATCTCCTTGTCATATATGCTATACAGCCTCTCTGGTCCTCTGAGCTTGCGGCTCTCATACACAATCGGGTGCTTGTCCTGCATAAGCACCACACCAATGCCCTCACCTGATGCATCGCATTGAAGCTCGAACGGCTTCGTAAAGTCAGGTAGTGCCAAAACAGGGCATGTGGTCATCAACTCTTTGAACTTCATAAAACACTCCTGTGCCTCAGAAGTCCAAACAAATGCCCCCTTCAATAAATCTGTCATCGGGGCTGCATGTCGTGAATAACCATTCCGCAGTCTCTTGATTAGAACCCATAAGCGAAACCTCTCAAGCATTAATGGGGTTGCGGTGTAGGCCAATCAACAATGGCTGGCGGATCTTTTAGGGATCCATCGCACTCCATCTGCACTAATAATATGACCTAGATATAGCAATTCGGTCATTCCCGAGTCACACTTGGATTCCTTGGCGTACAAGGACTCCCTCTCCAAGATGCTCAACACTGTCTCCAAATGACCTAAGTGCTCCTGCCATGTCCTGCTGTATATGAGAATATCATCGAAGAAGACTAACACAAACCTCTACCGGTATTAGATATAGAAAAACCACGTTCGCCATTAGTGAAGAATTAATTTGGCGTGAGTGAGCCCAAATGGCATCACTTCCCGAACTCAAAGGAATGCCCACGGCTGACATCGAGAGAGGCTGTCTTCTCTCTGTAATCACAACTCCACGGACTCGTCGATGATAACCGACCCAAGTAAATCAATTTTGGTAAAATGCCCGGGCACCGTGGAGCTCATCAATAAGCTCGTCAATCCTCGGTATCGGATACCTGTTCTTAATCGTCCTCTTATTCAGGACCCTGTAATCAATGCACATGCGCAAGGTTCCATCCTTCTTAACCAAGACAACCGAAGAAGCGAATGGCGACTTGCTAGGACGAATGTGACCCATAGCAAGTAACTCCTTTATTGTCTTCTCTATCTCATCCTTTAATCTTTTAGGATGCCTGTAAGGAGTTATCATAACAGGCTTAGCACCCTCCTCGAGCTCAATAATGTGCTCTATGCCCCTGTCTGGAGGTCTACCTGGCGGAATATCACTGAACACCTTATCATGCTTGACTCTCAACTGCTGAATGTCCGGATGATATTCTGTCTTTTGCTGTCCCTCCTGTATAGGTGCCAAAGTGCACTCGGCAGCCCACTCTACCATGTCGTGACGCATGAGCCTCTCCATCCGGCGAAAAGAAATTGTTTTGAGGTCGCTGTCCCGAATTGCTTTAAGTATGTGAGTCTTCCCGTCGACATCAAAACGGATCTCCATGTCCTTGAGACGAAGAGTGACTTCCTCCAATGAATGAAGCCACTTCATTCCCAAGACCAAATCAATGTCTCCCATGTTAACCACATAGTAATCAGCCTTGAACTCATAATTGTTCAGGTGTAAAGGGAGATCCTTTATCATGCGTTCACACCTCAAAGTGTATCCATCGGCCACCTTGACTCTAATGCCCTCGAACTCCTCAGTAATGAGTCCGCGTTTCTCAACGAATCTGGCATCTATGAAATTATGTGTGGCTCCTGTATCAAGTAGGGTAATGACCCTCTGTCCTGCCAACACACCACGAATCCTGAAAGAGCCCTCCTGCTGTATGCTAGATAAGCGTGCTTCCTGTAACTGAAGCTCTAGCTTTGTCTCAGCTCTAGGCGCTGGAGCCTCTGACTCTGAATCCTCGGAACTCTCCTGCTGTTCGGAATTTTCTGATTCTGAGTCCTCGTAGTATGCCCACATCACTCGATTTGCCTTGCCCTTAGGTCTTAGAGGACAATCATGATTGGCGTCATAGGGTCCTTTGCAGTAGAAGCAAAGCTTCTTCCTGCGTAGGTCATTAAGGGCCTCTCGATCCAAAGGTGGAGCTGCTGATTTACCTTTTGAATCGTTCCTAAAGTCTGATTTTTCTTTGTTAGAATCAGATTTGTCCCTGTTTTTATTAAAGCCCTTATCATCCCTGAATGAAGAATTACCTCTGGAGTTAAATCTACTAGACGGTGCTGCTAACTCCATGCTTCGTGCTTTCTTCATTGCCTCCTGTAATGAAGGAGGATCAAAGGCTTTGATCCAGCCTCTCAGTGGCTCTGTCAAACCCTCCATAAAGAGTACTACCAATCTCCTCTCAGAAATGTTCGGAACCATGACTGATAACTTCTGAAAGTCACCAATGTAGGATTCCAAACTGCCACTCTGCCTCAACTGAGCTAAGTCTCTGAAGTAGGATTCTGGATCCTTCCTAACAAACCGCTCAACCAATCTGTCTACAAACTCCTGGTATGAAGTGATCCTGCCATGCTGTAACGTCACCATCCCGTGGTGCCACCAGTCGTAGGCTACTCCCTCAAGGTGCAGTGTCGCATATCGAATGGCATCTCTCTCCGCCATCGGACGTAATGTGAGGAAGGTGTCTAACTTGCTAATCCATGCCTGGGCTGTCACCTTGCCACTACCATCGAACATCGCCAGATTAAGCCTATTAGTTGCATGTTTTAGGTCATTGTTCTGGTATCTAGGTCTCCAATCCTGTCGACCTCTGTGGTGCTCTCGCCTCTGAGTGACAAATCGGTCGAAAGAAATCCTCTCTTTGACCTCTGGTGGTACCAACTCCCACTCCTCGTTCGCTGCCATAAGTGTATCAGCGAATAACTCCTCATGCTCCTCACCTGCTAAGACCTCCTCGGCCTCCTGTCTCACAAATGTAGGCCTGGTAGGCCTGTCTGCTATCCGTGAGGCTGTCCTAGGTGCCCTGCGAGACCCTGCTTCACTCCTCTCATCGTCACGATGTGGTGACGGTCTCCTAGGAGTACCCAATCTCTAGAGTGCTACTGCCAACTGCTGCAATACATCATCTGACCGCCATTGACCTGCACGAAGATCTTTGAGTGCAAGCAAAACCTCAGCATCATCCTGATCTCTGTTATTTTGAGGAACCTCTGTTCTAAGATTATCTGTCATGTCAGTTCTGTCATTCCTGTCAGCCATGTTTCCTGGCCGCCTGCTCAAACTCCGTTGCCTGTCAATCAAGGCACATCTGCGTGTGTAATACCTGTATGGTTCAAACTCTTCTGGCTGCATAAGATGGCTAAACCCTCAGGATGGCAGGATTTAGCTCTGATACCACTGTAGAAACCCCTGGTTTCCCCTGTTTCTGAATCTGACTGAGTTTTTGTTTGTTTTTGCAATTTTTGATTTTTTTGGGTTTTTGAGCAATAAGGGTAAAAAGCGATTTTGCAATAAATTGGAAATAAATTCTTTAAAATTATCTAACTCCGAAAATCTACTGAATCCAATGCAAATACTTATGCCAGATCATTTATTACTCTTCCGGAATGATTACAATAAATGTCTGATAACATGCAATAAGGAAACAATAATTTTTATTGAGAAAACCTGGTAAAAGCAGCGAGCTGTAGATGAAGAAATCTGGTACGGCTGCAATGATTAGTTCCCTCTTCCTTCGTCAGGTGCTCTGGATAGGACTCAGATGCTTAGGCGCCTTCAATGAAGTTGATATTTGACCTGAATGGTAGGCGTTTTCTCCACAAGACAAAGGTACGGCTCAAGGAAGGTAGTACGGCCTGCAGCAAAGTACGGCCAGGTGCAGCAGCAATAAATAATGTACGGCCTTCTCTAGAACTCTCCAGATCTCCAAGAAATATGTGCGCCTATATGAATGAATGTCCTCTGAATGAAAACTACTCTGAAAACCCTGAATGTAAATATCTCTGAAGATCAATGATTTCCTCTGGATGAAGAAACCTCTGCTGGCAATAAATCAGATGTTATTTCACACCCTCTGAACTGCTTCCAATGGAGATGGCTCGTTCCCCAAGGAATTCGAACTTGAAACCCTAAAGCTTCTTGCTCAGATCAAGTTGATCAATTTTCAATTCACAATAATCACATAATGGCTCAAATCCCAATGCAAATGGCTAATATCCTTGAGAAGTGCAAATTCCACAATAATAGGGCTTATTAAAAATTCGACTTCTTATTTCTTTTAATATTTCAATAGTCTTCAGCCAAATATTTTATTATAATTTAATTGCCAATTTGGCCCCTTCTGATGATGGCGACCCCCTCAATTAAGAATCACTTAAGTTATAATATAATATTATAACTTTATATTATAATCATCAAATAATTAATATTTAATTAATACAATTAAATATTAATATCTCTCTCGTTATTCATCCGATGACTGATCCGTCTGAAGCTGACAAACACTGAAGTGATTCTGAACACTGCCAAATCCATACTACTAAAAATAGCAGGGGTCCCACGCTGACTGCCAAGAACTACTAAAAATAACAACTTCTGCAAGAGTCTCCGAATGAGCCCGAACGAAAGCCAACTGATCAAGAAATGCTAACTGGAGCTGAGCCAAGCTCCAACGTGACCCTCTATCCAGTCTATTAGCCTACGAGGGTCGTATGATAGGCTAATCCTGTGCTCCGAGAGATGTCACTGAGAAGGGGACATGACACAATGTTTTTCAAGAATAGAACTCATAAAGCAGCCAAAGAAGTGAAAGATTCTCTAAGTTTGATCATAGAAGGCGAAGAGATCTTGGAGGATCAGAATATTGCCTTAGATAGTATTAATGCACCTGACTAGGACCCAGTTTCTTGCTTTTTAGCGAATATGATTGAGATTTAAAGCGGCTTTCATTTAGAAGCTTTCTTTTTGCTTTCTTTCTATTCTTGGAACGATTCTTATCCATTCTTTGAAGAAGAGAAAGAAGATAAATTGTAATAGTTGGCGTTTCCCGCTTTTCCTGCTTTCTTAGGTGTTAGATGTTATCTTCTTTCTAGATTTAGAAATAAAGCTTGCTTGCTGAGCAAGCCCTAGATTGTGAAAGCAAGGAGATTTTAGGGTTCCCCACTCCTCTGCTTGCCTATAAATAAGAGCCTTTGCTCATTAGTTTTCTTTAACGATTATTGTGATAGCAAATTGCTGAGTCTCTTTTAGCCAGCAAGCTGTTATTCAATGTCAATTCACTTTGTGTTGGAACCATGCTAGTGATAACAAAACGCTGAGCCTAAGTGCCTTCTATTGTTATTCAGTGTTGTTCAATTGTGTTTATGATAGCGAATTGTTGAGTCTCTTTTAGCCAACAAGGAGTTATTGTAATTGTTGTTCTCTTTGTGTAAGAACGAGTTTGCAAGCCTCTTTAGCTGCAAGTTCTTGTTCCGTGCATGTGTTAGGATAATCTTTGTTCCAGAAGTTTGAGAAATAAAATCATGAGCCTCCTTTCCCTTGGTATAATGTCTCAGATTTCTGTTATTTGTGTTATGCTTTTATGATCTTAATTTCAACTTACATTGAAGTGTGTAGATGTTTGTTGGAAAAGAGTTTATTAAAGCACTTTGTCAGAGAATCAACCTTGTTCATTTCTAGTTTCTATTGCTCTGCGTATTACTTGAGAAGTTAGAAACGTCTTTAGCTTAAGTTAGTCGTAGTTGAAGTTCTTAAATCAGAAAATCTCAGCTGCGGCGATTGTGTTTTATAAACCTTGTGCTCTAGCTGATCAAAAAGATAGGCAACTTAGTTTTTAGTTTACTTTCTTTCAACACCATCAACAAGAGGGAGCTTCCCCTCCTAATTTGAAGAGCAGTTTTACTGTGCATAGCTGTCCGTTTCAAATACGCATTCCAGAGGTGCAAATTTAAACGCCAACATGATTATAATCTTGGCTGAATTACAATTTTTCTCTTTATATATTTGGTAAGACAGGTATGTTCTTCCTTCATAAATATTAAGTTCACCATTGGGATTTTTATGCAGCAGTGAGTGATTGATTTACATAATAAATGCTTAGTTAAATGTTCTTTTACTTGAAAACATATGTATGTCATATACCATTCTTTAATGTAACTTCCGTGTCCTTTCAACATGTCTCAATTGAGTTTCTATGTATGCAGCCAAACTATCTTTAGTCAAGTTTTCATCACTGAAAGGGATTTGCAGTTGTTTTCAACTGAGGCCTATGCTATGCACTGACGTTGAATTTCACATTAATGTTTCTAAAATATATGTTCTTTATAATTACATTGTCTTCCTTTTAAATGTGATAAATGGGTTCAAATTGCAGGTGGATACAAATCTTCCAGCCCCAGATGATTTCATTGTCGAAGGGGTTCCTTTTAAGACAAATGTGTATAATATGGCTCCATATTCTGCAATTCTTTTCCGTGCAAAACAAAACTGAAAGTTCTTCTGAGGCATCACCCTAAAATTTTGGTCATGACCATGGTTGACTACTTATATGTTAAGCTAAGCTCTATGTAGAAACTCAATTTACATTTGGATAGTTGGGGAAATCCCAAGAATGGATGGTCTAAATTTCCTATAATCCTTTTTGTTTGAATTTTGAGTACACATTAACTGTTCACTAAAAGAAATAGCGAAATGCAAAAGTGTGTAGAACCGCTAGAAGAAATCTTTCCCGTGCCTTAAGGAAATTTGATTTGAAAGGAAGATTCCAACAACATTCGTCATCCCCTTCATACAAAACACCTTCAAGTCAAGAGAAAGCAATCACGAGTCCTTTTCCAGAGGGTTTATTTTACATTATATACTAATGATATTCATGGAGCCTCTTTTACTAATTCTCTCCCTTCTGACTCCTGGATCCAAAACGAGATCTATGTTCTGTGTTCATGTATGTTTCTTCTCCTGATGGGAAATCAAGAATCGTGATTCTCAAGCTCTGGGGCTACATTTTTTGTTTTTTGCTTGATTTTGTATTTACAAGCAATAGTTATGTGCTGTGTGGTGATTGGAAACAAGCACTAATGCAAGTGGATAACCTGTTGAATACAATATGCTTTCAGGGGTTTCAAAATAAAAGAGAGCTTATATTTTATGCACATGCTGCAAATTTTGAATGCCTAGAAGGACATTAGCTAACTGAAATAATTAACGACTGCTCTCTAAGTGTGTTCACAGGTCAAGCTCACTAAGGTTGTGGCTTTCAGGGCACTACTAGAAAGTGTGTAATTCTCTTTGATTGTCCATAAACTAGACATTTGGATTCCTTAAATGTATAGTTATTCTACTCAATGGCCGATAACAAATATCATGATGCATTAGAAACCAAGAGCACTTATTCTCAGCTTAATTAGGGTTTTCTTGGTCCTTATAAATCTATTTTTTCTTTCTTTTGTTTAGCAAGTTTTTCAAAATGAGTTAGATACATTAAGAAAAAGTAATAGGAGGAAATAATATTATGCGCATAATGGTATGCATAAAATGAGTAATAAATATAGAGGAAATTGCACCTTGAACCAAACAAGTTCCAAAAGGAGATGCCCTGTCCATTCAACACCCTTGCATGACTGCAAATTCTAAGCTCAAAAGTGTAAAACCACCTGACAGTGTAGAAGTAACAATACGAAATTACGAATTACCACTGTATGCTTCTTGAGGATATATAGTTCACTTGGTCCAGTTCTCAAGGAAAAAGAGAACCAGATGCACCATAGCATTAACATTTTAAGCCAACTAAATTTTAATAACAAAATTATCCTAGAGTACAAAGAATGGCAGTCTACAAGGGGTGAGATTCAATGCTTGTTAACATCTTAGATTGTGCCTCGTAAGAATTGCATAAAAGAAGTCATTCAAATACACGTCATCACAAAAGAAATTAAAATTATAATATTTACATAAAGAATATTGTAAACCAGGGGCATAACATGTGGTGCTATATGTAACAATAAAATAAACAAGGTCAGGAGCCTCATATAATTCAAACTATAAATTGAAAACTCCAAAGAAATGCAACACAACAAGCCTAGCAAGGGACCAACTCCACATGCGTTCAAACTGCCTAACAAAAGGAAGAATCTAGAATGCGTTTTACCTTATAAAATAGACAGAAAATGAAGCTAACATGGACCTGAAGTTGTATATTCAACGGTAATAGATTCAAGCATAAAATATATCAAACCAAAGGCCTACCACAAGGCTTTAGAAATGGAATCTAAAAATACTTACCAGTGTTAAAGGGATACTAATGTCTTCAGCTTATGTTAATTGGTGATTATTTACTATACCTTTCTAGTCAAAATTATTGAATATCCTACTATAGTTTTGCATTATACACATTTTTTTTAAATTTCTTTGGAGGGTTTGAAACATCCTATGATACCATTTTTGCAACCTTGGCATTGGGTGCACATATTATCACCTACTTGGCACAATCCCATGTGAATTGTCAAAAAGACTTTTCCCCAAGTATTAGGGGAAGTCGTGTACAAAAGATAAATTATGTAAGCACATTGTAAGATGTTATATACACGATAAGCTTACAGCAAGACATAAATGTGGTAATAAAAGAATGCTCATGTAAATATCAATACAATAATGGCACAAGTATGTCATTGTGAGGGGTGAATGGGCAAAGGTACCATACAAGATGTGACTATGAAATTGTGGTACAACCTAAATCAATGTTCAAGGAAGAAAGGGAAATCATCACAAAAGAATTATTGTCCAAGTGGGGGAGATAAGTGCCACATTTATGAAGTAAGAAATGAGAAATGTAGTGTGATAGGAGGTGAAGCCTAATGAGCAAGATGTAAACAAAAGCCTAAAGTGATGCATGCAACAAGAAAGAAGTAAGAGCACAACAAATACAACTCAAATAATAAAGGCCCAAATATCCAAAGATAAAGGGATCTCCCCCATTTATGAAGTAAGAAATGAGAAATGCAGTGTGATAGGAGGTGAAGCCTAATGAGCAAGATGTAAACAAAAGCCTAAAGTGATGCATGCAACAAGAAAGAAGTAAGAGCACAACAAATACAACTCAAATAATAAAGGCCCAAATATCCAAAGATAAAGGGAAAAGGAGAGGAAATGAAGAAGGGATCACAAGAATTGTGGCTTAATAAAAAATTCCAAAGGAAATGTTCATATGTTTTTGTTCAACATGAAGTGATTGTTTGTGAGACACTACATTACTTTGCATTCATCTCAAAATCCATGGGAAAACACAAAAGGGAAATGTACAAAGAAAGAATAAAAATGGCATGAACCAAAGGAAATGTTCATAGCCACTTGTGTCAATGTACTCCACTAAAGATGTATTTGTATAGAGGTGTCTTTGTATCATCAACATGCAACTAAGAACAATGAAAAATGTCTTAAAATGCAAATAAAAGAAAATTAAAGCTAAAACACATAAAGAAAAAGATAAATCCAAACTAACAAGATCTTGATATTCCTCATCCACTAGAAGATCATCATCCCAATCATCAATAATTAAAATTTTCACTAGTGATCATCTAGGATCCAAATGGACCTAGATTGCCATGTAAAGTGGGCCCCATTACAAAACTTTGAGTGAGGAATGATATTTGATTTAGATTTAAGCACCTAAACTTATTTCTTCGTATCTATTTTTTATCATGTCATTTGTTTGACCTTGTGTTAATAGTGTTGAAGTGAATAACCAAGATCTTCAATCCGCAACATCAAATAACCTCCACACATGAGAGAAGCAACAACAAAATATGTTATTCCATCAAGCAAGAAAATAATATGATACAAGGTGTGTTGATATGTCTTGTAAGATGCAAGAGGACCTTTGCTTATAAAGACAAGGTAAGAGATAAGATTGGACAAACAAGTGTCTTAACTGAAATATGCCGAGCCAAATTTTTTCGTTTTTTCAATTTACAATTTACAAGCAGAGCACCCGTTAAGGTTAGAGAATGAACCAAAACGTGCAAGTAAGCAACTCTAACTAGAATGGCGCCGATGATGGCGAGCATTGGTCAGAGGATCTCTACTCTAAGTACAGAAAGGAACTCAACGTCAAGTATGTGCTACCCAATCCAAGGCGGAGTGAGGGGCGACCATATGACAGAGTGATTACAGAATTAAATGCTTGAAATAAATGTTGAAACTGGAAATGTTCGACACCCAGAATGTGCTTGCTGACCCAAGGTGGGAAAGTAGCGACCATAGGGCGGAGATCTATCTATTACAAACTTCAAATGAAATTGAGCATTACAAATTCAAATTAACAAGCCTTAAGAATAACTGCCAGTACTACTGGTCAGTTTACAATTTAATATCAGACGCCTGTCAAGAGGTTAGAACTGGAAATATTGATCAATGCAATACAATAAGATCTCTCTTGGCTTAATTCAAGAAGCCACATCAAATCATCATCAAGATAGGAATTGATATTTCTGTTTTTCTGATTTTCTCAAATATGTACTTTGCATGTAAAACCACCAGTCTATGAAAGTATTCAAATGCTCACAATTCGCTTCTAACTCACTCAAATTGCTTAAACACGGATGCATATGACTCCTATGATAAGGGCGCTCAAACCAGCAACTTAAAACCAACTTAAAATGTAACTATTAATTAATGCACAACTCCCAATAAATGCTGAAAAGTATGGCCTGCTGAGAAAAGGCGATTTCCTTTTAAAAATCAAAGACTTGACAATAAAATCTAAGACTCTAGGAATATGTTCGTTTATCCCACACAATTCGAATAAGACAATACCCACAAACAATATTTTTGTATTTTTTGAATTACAAACAAAAACTCTAATCTGCTGTAGCTAAAACAGCAAATACAGAAAACTCCCTAAAATGCAACTTACTTAACAAGACCAAACGAAATGCAAAGCACAAATACAAATGCTAACTCACAAATGATCGAATCACCACTAGATGTTGTCTTGCAAACACGAAGTGATGCCCAAGCTAGGAGGCCTTCATTCCTCGAAGCAGTCCCAGAGCCAATCCGGCAGCATAACAGTATATTTTCCAAAGATAGCGATATGATGCACCAAGACTCCTCTTTATAACTCTTCAGTTGACTTCGCAAAACCCTAAAATCTGCTTTTAGGTCAAAACCCAATCTCCTCAAGGATGGGCGTACTTTTCCTTCAAAGCTTTAGATTTGATATTTTAAATAAATATCATACTTTAATAAATGCGCCCAACATTAGCTTGCTCAGACTTTAGAAATAATTAAAATAATCTTTTAATGAGGGCGCCACCCTCAAAGACCCCCTTTTTAGAAACATCATTAAGTCATTAATCTAGGCCCATGGTCAACGTTAAAATATAATATTTAAAACGTGACTTTTTTAATTAAATGACTTACTTATCCCTCCGAATGTGCCCTGAAGCCAATACTGAGCAAAACATCTGACCAACTGAAGCAGGAAGTCAACCGAGCTGAACTCAACTGGAAAGCTGCTAAAAATAGAATTTACTAAAAATAGTAAATTCTGGAAAATGCTCAGAATGCCGAGATGAACACACCACTATGAAGCTCTCTGAAAACCCAGAAAGGATCAGCCATAAAATCCATCATCTCTGAGCAATGACCTCCTCAAAAATAGTAAACCCTAATATATCTTCCGACTAGCCTTCGGGTTCCCAAGGAAAAGGCCAACGGTCACTAGAAAGATCAGGTTTGAGAAGGGGACATTACAATCCGCCCTTCCCAAAATTGCTTGTCCTCAAGCAATACCACCACAACTCCAGTAATTTGAAGACTAATCCATACGCAACAAGTATGATCCCTGGTTCCCAAATGCGTCTCAGGAAAAACCCACCATGCCGATGTTGCACCACTCTGATCACATCAATGAAAATATCATGCCAATGCTGCACTGACTCCCCTTGTAACTCCAAAGTGTTACCACTAAAAGATCTTAAAGGAAGGAAATCAAAATCATGCAACATCTCATGTCCACGATCCCCCAAATTAACAGTATCAACCACACTACTGTCAATCACCATTCTAAGCAATAGGAGAGATAGACTATTCAAATCAAAATCGAACTCCTCCCCATACCTCCACATGGTAACAAACGGGACCATGCCTGCAAGTGTGACCTCTACAAATCTTCTTGCAAGGAGGGAAGCATTCCTTTGCAAGAGCTCCACAAACTCATACTCATGTCTCCGCATAAAGCTACCATGCCCCATCTGAATTATACTAGCACAACCATGAAGACTACAGAAAACAATCATAGTTCCAACCCCATGAGTCTCCGAATGGTGAACCAAAGCATGTGAGCTACTGCTGTCATGAATCAATACTGAGAGTAAACTGTCAAAGTTTACATCATCATCCATCATAAGATGAATTTGGAGGGTAGGAAAAATGTGAAGGAACAAATAATTACTGCTGATCAAGACTAGGATTAGCGCAGTGCAATCTGATTCTCGAGTCCTACCCAAGGGAAAACAACAACACCACTCCAAATCCCAAGCGTGAGCATGTGAGATGACCATCGAGCTGCAAAGTGACACCTCCAAGGTGGTTGGAAAACACACTAGATTCATCTCCATGAGAGAACTACCACCTCTTTGATCATGAGTGATGAACCAACTCTCCTGAATGCGAGAAACGCAACATGTAAAGTGGCTGGTCTGCCTCAAACCAGCAAGCTCGAGTCTCAAAATCTGTCCTGGTCTTAGCCGGGAAACACATTCAAGAGCAACCAATCGTTCATTTCTCCAACCCATGCTCAAAATCTCTCTCCAATCCATTTGTTGATGAACAAATGGAACCATCAAGAAGCTGCTAAAGAAAAGAACGACACCAAAAAGTCTGAAAATTTGATTCTTGTTCCTCCATAATTTCTTCTTTCCACAAACTGTATGCTCCATCAACCCTTGTTGAGAATCCCAAGCTTGAATACCCAACTGAAAATAATCTCCAACACTCCGGCAAGGAAACATAGCACATCTCTGAGTGCTAGTCAACATCAAGTGCATACTTGTAAAATTGGCATCCCCTCTGATGAACCTTTGAAACCAAACCATGAAAACTTCAGGAACACTGAAGCATGAAACATAAGATGACTTCGAATTCAACTCCCAGAGCAGACTAGCATCCCTCAACCCAAGGAATGGATTGACAAGAGTGCAATCACCATATTTTGGTCCCTTTTCCAAAGTGAAGACTGCATCCTCAATTCCTCTTAAGCATTCTTTACTACTCAACATACGTGGCACATCGTCATGGAGTGATATCAAGGCATCCTTAGATTGGAGTTCACGCTTGACCTCATGCTTGGTCTCTTCACTACTTGACTCTTTTTTCAAAACAAAGAGAGGATTGTCATAAGTTGCTTCAGCACCCACTTCAAAGAAGGGATTGTCGAAGACTTGGAAGCCATTCCTTACGTCTCGCTGCCCCAAATCTGCACATGCAACTTCTGACTTTCTTGAAATGCTTTCAAGATCAAACTCCTCTTGAAGATAGTCAAAATCTCCAATCACTTGATTGATTTTTTTAGCTCTTTGTGCCTCCTCTTGCTCCTTGAAAAGTTTGAAATCTGCAAACTGGTCTTCAACCTTTCTTAGAGCCAGCTGGGTTTCTTTCAAATTGTCCTTTGTTGATTTAAGCTCCAAGGTGAGCTCATCAACCATATTCTTCCTTTCTTCGAAAACAATGAAGGCCTTCTTTGCAGATTCAACGGCACGATCTTGATCTTCAATCAAGTGTATGTATGCTGATTTCAATGTCTCCAAAGAGCCTCTGATAAGTTGCAAGTTAGGAAGAGCAACTTCATCCTTAACTCCACTTCGTCTCTCTTCAGACTGAGCCTTCCAATAGAGATCATCAACCAAAATGTGTGTGCGATCAAATAGGGATAGCGCTTGTACTTCTTTTCCAAAAGATACCTTGCATTGATCTTCCCACTCATGAACATGCAAAGACGGTGAACTGCTGATGGGCTGCAACTGAAAATCAGAACTTCGTTCCTTGCCTTTGCTGCCCTCTTTGCTACTCCAACATTCTTGTACTTCACCACCAACTAGCAGAGAATGCTCATCATCATATAAAGCATCATACTCCACAAATTCTTCAACCCATTGCTTGCAATCAGCTTCGTGCATTGATAAATCTGATTTGTGTTTAGTAACACTCTCAAACTCTCCATCTTCAAGAGCCATATGGTCTTCTAGCTCTTCTTCTTCATCACTGCCTCCTTGATCAAACATTAGACCAGCATCCAACCTGCTCAAGGAATCATATTTGTCCGCTGTTCGGACAGTTTCTGTAACCACAAATTCCTCTTTAGTGGCTGCAACCACTCCAAAGAGATCATTATGGAATTTTGTGGAACAATCTTCTTCTTCAAAGACAACTTCTCCTCCAAGGGCCACCTCATAGTCTACTGTGCAACCTGGTTCTTGTTCTTCATCAGGATCAAAGGGAAACTTATCCCACACAGGTTCTTTAACATAACTTGATGCCAACACACCCGGATCCCAAATGCTAGTGGGCTGATTAAGATGATCAACTGGAAAAAACTTATCATGCTCCCCTTGTAGTGATGACTCTTTGAATAAGTCAAGTCCTAATTCACTTAAGCTGAAATCATCAAAAAAGTTTCTCTCCAATGGCTCAGTTTGCTGATCAATCCCAAGACCAACAATGTCACCCCCGAAATGAAGTGAAGAATCTTCAATGTTTGTTGTTTGAAAAACTTCATCTTCATTATCTTCTATGGAACCCTCATGAGAGAGTATGTTGCTGATTTTTTCATGTGAGACTTCTTGGGAAGTTAAGACAGCAACACGAGGAAAATCCTTCCTCATCAATTCTTCAGTATGATCTTGCATGAACTCCTTAGATTCATCACCAACATCATCACTTGCTGTCACATGCAAATCTAGGGAAGTATTATGAAGCTCTCCCACACATTCCTCAACTGTCAAGGTTTCTATATCAAGCTTATGATCATTCTGAGGTGACATGTGCACCTTGCTTGTGCCTTCTTCAATATTAGTTGACTGATTTTTCTCTTCGACATGTTCATTTGTGGGCTGCAAACCACAAACAGACACTTCTTCTTCCTTCATTGCACCTGCAACCATGGCATGTTCTGCTTCCTCCTTAATCATTTTCTTGATGTAGTTGACCATAGCCCGCTTTCCAGGGTAATAAGTCACCACCCAATCCAAAAAGGTATCAAATGAAACACCGTTCTTAAACTCATCTGTCATGCTCTGATAATCTCTATAGAGTATGTCAGCCTCGTGTTCACATTTCCTCTTGAACTGGCTTTCTTTAGAAATCCCAATCAAATCCGACTTATCAGACTTAGCATAAATCTTTCTGATTCCACACCTTAACTCAGGATCCTTCAATAGCGTATACAGATCATGCATTAACTCAAGTAGAGACTTCTCTGTAGTCATCTTTCTCTGTCAAGTGAACTCTGATGGGCACAGGATGGCAGGATCTTAGCTCTGATACCACTGAAATATGCCGAGCCAATTTTTTTTGTTTTTTCAATTTACAATTTACAAGCAGAGCACCCGTTAAGGTTAGAGAATGAACCAAAACGTGCAAGTAAGCAACTCTAACCAGAATGGCGCCGATGATGGCGAGCATTGGTCAGAGGATCTCTACTCTAAGTACAGAAAGGAACTCAACGTCAAGTATGTGCTACCCAATCCAAGGCGGAGTGAGGGGCGACCATATGACAGAGTGATTACAGAATTAAATGCTTGAAATAAATGCTGAAACTGGAAATGCTCGACACCCAGAATGTGCTTGCTGACCCAAGGTGGGAAAGTAGCGACCATAGGGCGGAGATCTATCTATTACAAACTTCAAATGAAATTGAGCATTACAAATTCAAATTAACAAGCCTTAAGAATAACTGCCAGTACTACTGGTCAGTTTACAATTTAATATCAGACGCCTGTCAAGAGGTTAGAACTGGAAATATTGATCAATGCAATACAATAAGATCTCTCTTGGCTTAATTCAAGAAGCCACATCAAATCATCATCAAGATAGGAATTGATATTTCTGTTTTTCTGATTTTCTCAAATATGTACTTTGCATGTAAAACCACCAGTCTATGAAAGTATTCAAATGCTCACAATTCGCTTCTAACTCACTCAAATTGCTTAAACACGGATGCATATGACTCCTATGATAAGGGCGCTCAAACCAGCAACTTAAAACCAACTTAAAATGTAACTATTAATTAATGCACAACTCCCAATAAATGCTGAAAAGTATGGCCTGCTGAGAAAAGGCGATTTCCTTTTAAAAATCAAAGACTTGACAATAAAATCTAAGACTCTAGGAATATGTTCGTTTATCCCACACAATTCGAATAAGACAATACCCACAAACAATATTTTTGTATTTTTTGAATTACAAACAAAAACTCCAATCTGCTGTAGCTAAAACAGCAAATACAGAAAACTCCCTAAAATGCAACTTACTTAACAAGACCAAACGAAATGCAAAGCACAAATACAAATGCTAACTCACAAATGATCGAATCACCACTAGATGTTGTCTTGCAAACACGAAGTGATGCCCAAGCTAGGAGGCCTTCATTCCTCGAAGCAGTCCCAGAGCCAATCCGGCAGCATAACAGTATATTTTCCAAAGATAGCGATATGATGCACCAAGACTCCTCTTTATAACTCTTCAGTTGACTTCACAAAACCCTAAAATCTGCTTTTAGGTCAAAACCCAATCTCCTCAAGGATGGGCGTACTTTTCCTTCAAAGCTTTAGATTTGATATTTTAAATAAATATCATACTTTAATAAATGTGCCCAACATTAGCTTGCTCAGACTTTAGAAATAATTAAAATAATCTTTTAATGAGGGTGCCACCCTCAAAGACCCCCTTTTTAAAAACATCATTAAGTCATTAATCTAGGCCCATGGTCAACGTTAAAATATAATATTTAAAACGTGACTTTTTTAATTAAATGACTTACTTATCCCTCTGAATGTGCCCTGAAGCCAATACTGAGCAAAACATCTGACCAACTAAAGCAGGAAGTCAACCGAGCTGAACTCAACTGGAAAGCTGCTAAAAATAGAATTTACTAAAAATAGTAAATTCCGGAAAATGCTCAGAATGCCGAGATGAACACACCACTATGAAGCTCTCTGAAAACCCAGAAAGGATCAGCCATAAAATCCATCATCTCTGAGCAATGACCTCCTCAAAAATAGGAAACCCTAATTTATCTTCCGACTAGCCTTCGGGTTCCCAAGGAAAAGGCCAACGGTCACTAGAAAGATCAGGTTTGAGAAGGGGACATTACAATATAATACGAGACAACTAACTCAACAAATATTAGATGACTTAGGACACAAGAAGTAAATGGCATAAGATAAGATAAGATCTAAACATGAAAACTAAGACTTCTAGAAAGATTCTTAGGACCTAAGTAAACTTAACATGTGAATAAGAATTACTAGTGGACTAGTTAGGTAAAATACCATATTCACACCAACACCCCCCTTAAGTGCAACTTAGGGAGGAACAAACTAATGCAAAGATGCATAAGATGGGTTCCAACAAGAAGGCATGGTGAGGTACCCATATACAAAACAATCTCTCACAAATGAAGAAAAGGAGAAAAATCATGTGGGAGAAAACTCATCTCCAAAAGAGAGAACTTACAAAGAAAAAAAAAGGAGGAATCACGAAAACCCCCCAAGACTTCCTTCACCCCAAGCATCGATTGCAACTGAAGATAACAAGTTGATGCCAAAGTTTAGTGAAGATGTTTGCAACCTATTGCTCCATAGGCAAGTACTCCAAGCTTATAACACCGTCCTAGATGAGTTTCTTGATGAAGTATATGTAGATCTCAATATATTTCGTAGGTTGATGCTCCACTAGGTTGCATGATATGAATGGCAATCTTATTGTCACACTAAAAATTAGTGGGATGATCAGAAGGAAATCCAAACTTAGTCATCAACTAGTGAAGCCAAAGAATCTCCTGACTATCCAAAACTGCACCTCGATACTTGGCCTCTGTCAATGATAAGGCAATAGCAATTTTCTTCTTGCATGACCATGCAATCGGACTAGAACCAAGGAAAAGACAGCTAGAAGTAGACTTCTGATCATTAACATCACCAGCCCAATCAGAATTAGTGAAGCCCATAATTTGAGAAGCCTTGAATGTGTAATGAATGGAAAAATTTGAAGTGTGATGGATGTACATCAAGATAGGTTTGGTTGCCCAATGATTCTCATGAGGCTCTTGAGAGAAACAAGAGACAAGGCCAACCACAAAGGAAATATCAGGATGACTACGTGTCAAGTACAAAATATTGCCAACCAACTACCAATACAAGGTAGGATAAATTAGAGGAGTATTGCAATTGGTAGATAGTACAACACTTGATTGAAAAGGTGTGGGAACGGGCTTGCAATTAGCCACACCAAATCTTTGAAGAAAATTGAAAACATACTTTTGTTGGAAAATGAAAACCCTCTTAGAAGATTGATGAACCTAAAGGCCAAGGAAGTAATGCAAAATACCAAGATCAATCATATCAAAATGCTCTATTAATACTCACTAAGTACTCTGAATCATAGAAGTGGAATTCCCTATGAGAATCAAATCATCCACTTAGAGCACAAGACTTAGAAGATCCTCCCAATGCCTCTAACTATAAACTATAGGATTAGAGTTGCAATGTGTGTACTTGGAAGCAAGCAAAAAACTATCCATCTTCTTGTACCAAGCCTTAAGTTCTTGTTTGATACCATACAATGAACAATGAAGCCTACAAACAAGAGAAGGGTCCTACACAAAACTAAGTGGTCGCTCCATATAGATCTATTCATGAAGATCCTCATGCAAGAAGGCACTCTTCACATCCATTTGATACACTGACCATCCTTGAGAGGTAGCTAATGAAAGGACAAGACAAATGGGATCCATCTTAGCAATAGGAGCAAAGGTTTCAAAATAGTCAACTCCCTTAACCTATGAAAACCCCTTTTCAACAAGAAGAGCCTTGTACTTGTCAATGGAACTATCTACTACATATTTGATATGATGCACCCACTTACACCAAACCAACTTTCGCCCTTTCAAAAGAGGTACAAGCTCCCAAGTATGATTCCTCATCAAATAGGAATACTCCTCATATGTAGCATGCTTCCATTCAAGAATACTTAAAGCATCAAAAAACTTCTGAGGATCAACAAAAATGACATGATCTAAAAGATTGAAACTTGAAGTATGGCAACAAGTGTAGTGAGTATTTGTGGGATTACCAACAAGAGGACCAACCTCCTCAAGAGTAGTATGAGCCCATCATAGCCTAGTTGGTGGATTTGGAGGTGGATCAAGACTATCATCATAATCTTCCTCAAGAAGCAAAACATTCTCAAATGAAGATTGAGCAGGTAGTGAGGAAGCAAGTGATGGAGTATCCATCTATGTGAAGGACTCAACAAATTGAACATCACGATAAAAGTGAACCTCTCGTGTGTCAAGATCAAATAATTTGTAAGCCTTCACATCCTCACAATAGTCAACAAAAATGAACCATTGGCTCTTCTTCTCCATTGTTTTACATTGATTATTTAGAATGAATGCCCAAGTTGTTGGCCCCACAGTTGTTGTTGCACCAAAAGATCGACCTGTTAATGCCCAATACAACCACTAGTGTTAACGGATCCATGAGAGGTGGTTAAGCCATGTCACGAATCCTGAGGGGAACACTGACCATTTGCCAACAATCTCCTCCTCAACATTACTCGAGGGGATTTGAACCCAACACCTTTGTCTCTGATACCAATTCTTGGCCCCACAGTTGTCATTGCACCAAAAGATTGATTTGTTAATGCTCGATACAACCGCTAGAGTTAATGGATTCATGGGAGGCGGTTAAGCCATGTCACGAATCCTGAGGGGAGCGTTGACCATTTTCCAACACAAGCCTCACTATTAAATACTCTAAAGAAAGATACATTAGGCTTGTCATGGGACCAAGCCTCAGAAATCATATTTCACACTGCCTTGTGATGCATACGGTTTTAAATATAGTTTGCACAATTGATAGCTTTAACCAAAAAAGTTGGAACCATTGATTGAGACTGAATCATACAATTGGTCATCTCCCATAAAGTCGTGTTCTTCCTCTCGGCCACACCATTTTGTTAAGGAGTGTAAGGAATAGTGTGTTGATAAAGAATACCATGCTCACTGCAAAAATCCTAAAACGCATGATTAATATACTCCCCCCCATTATGACCAATTTCTCACCTTGCCACATGTCATTTACTGCCACATCACACATCATCCTCATCATGCCATGCGTCAATTTGTGAGTGCTTCACGTGTCAATGTGTTGTGTCCCCGAAATAGAACCTTAAAGTAACTAAGAGTTGAGATGCAAATAAATAAAATAAGTGACAAATCATGTATTTACAAATATCAATAATTTCATATTACTACAATTATAATCATAATATAATATTTATCAACAAAAATAAATATTAGCAATTTAAACATTATTATAATTATAATTATCATATATGATAACATTATAATTACAATATAAATATTAAACAATACAAATTATTCATTATAAATATCATCATAATAAAGATAATATTATCATAATGAAGAGAGCAATTAATCAATTGAAAATATCATAATAATAATATTCATAGAAACCAACACTATTATTAATAACCATACTAAAATATATTTATAAAATAATAATAATAATAAATATATGTTTTAATAAAAAAACTTATAATATACAGCAGTTCAGCGATTATTATTCCAAATACAGTGATTACTAACAATGAAGCAAAGGTCAGCAATTAAGAGTGTGGTGTCTATCAAAACAGCGATTAGTATTAAATTTAATGAATGCAGTCTTACTAAAACAATCAACATTACTATAAATCACAAAAAGTTGCAAGGCACGTCCCTTGCCAAAAGGTGAGGAGACTCTTGATTGATCGGGCCATAAAAGGAGGACCAATCCAAAAGAAAAGCAAGAGAAAGAAAGGGTGATCTGAAAAGAGAAATAAGGAAATAAATAATGAGGTATCTCTTGTACATAAATATTGTTTGCAGTCATAATATTAATGGGAGATAAGAGTAGAATATAAATGAAGAATAATTATAGAAATGTATATAGGAGTACCAATAAATATGAGTAAGAATAATTAATGTGTGAATGCCAATCAATATAAATAAATAATTATATATAAATATATAAATATCAATCGATATAAATAAGGGGGTAATTATATAGAATATATATATTATATACAATTATGCAATAATGATGCTTGTAGCAATTATTGAGCCTTATAAGTAATTATGATCTTAATATAAAAATGAATAGATTAATATTTATTTATATATGTTTTTATCCTATGATCAATCAAATGTAAGATTGAAGAAAGGCGATTAAGGAATAAAGAGACATGGGAAGACACAGCAAATTAGGTGATGAACTCACTTAGCAATAATAGCTAGCATATTTTGAATATGAGAAATAGATATTGCTAATCTAATTATCGGTGCAATGTTTTCCTTTGGTGTCATTATAACTATTCTATGAAATGATTATGATTTATTTAGTATTGTTATGAGTACTTTGGAACTATGAAATGATTTGATAAGGATCAATAGTAAATGCAAATGTATTTGATTTTTTAAAGATTGTCTTCTATGTGTTTGTAAGCCTACTAGGGTGGAAGGCCCTGAGACAGGTGGTGCCTAAAATCCCCACTTAACAATCTGTTGCAGCCATGGAGGGGTGGGGATACCACTTAAAAATTTGTTGTTGCCATGGACCACTTATGAGCTCTGCTAGCTTCCCCCAATAGGTCATGTGTCTTTCGAGGTGATGACGTGGGTAGAGAAAGTAGGTACAAGTGTTTCCACTAAGCACACCACTCTGAGGATGGAATAGTCTGGTGCAGGAGCACCTAAACCACCATGTTCAAATTTGAAGGTCATTTAGTCTTTGCAACTTAGTAGGTATTTTTAGCATTTGAAGAGGTCGTTTATGTTAAATAAGGTCAAGTGAGACCTCTTACTAAGTATTAGGTTGATTATTGTGTCATTTGAGTAAGAGAGTCAAAAATTGCAAAAGATGTAAAAATTGCCAATTACCCAAAAGTTGCAAAATGCAATTAGGAATTTCAAGGTCAATGGTAGTTAAATGTTTGTAATGACATTTTAGTGGTTTAGTGGAGTGCATGAAGTGCAATAATTTTGTTTTCAGACCATTTAAGGTTGCTAGTGGGTCCATTTTGTCAGTTTTGAAAAGTTGCTAAACATAGTGTGCAACTTGGCAATTTTGCATGTAAAAGGAGATTAAATGCTCCTCCATTCGAATCTATGCTTGTAACTGATTCAATAAAGTAGGAAACATGTTAAAAAGGCTTAGTAGTTTTTTGTAAGGGGAGGGATTGAATAATATTGACTCTTGTTAGCTCAAATTTTGTGTTTACTCAAAAAAATTTGTATTTTTTCTTAAAAATCTGCACTTTACAGTCATAATACAAAGGTCGTACAACATCTATTGGCTCAAGGGTTGACCTGATATTGTGGAGGACTTATTTAAGGTTGTTTTGACTCCAATTTGGTGAAGTTTCATTAAGTTTTAAGTTTCTGAGAGCAATTTTACTACTTGTTGGTCTAGTTCAGAAAATAAGGGTTTTGACACCCTAATCATGCAATTTTGGCCATTCCATCTATTGTTCTAACTGTGGATTGATGAAATGGCCTAGTGCAGATGTATTTAAGTCTTTAACAAGTGTCTATGAGGGAGTTGAGAGCTAGATAGGTGTTGCAAGTGAGTTTGTGTGTTGCAAGTATGCTGAAAATGAAGGTTTTTGAGTGAAATTTGATGGTTTAGGTAAGTGAATGTCCATGAAACGTGGGGGAAGCAATATTTAAGGATTTATTAACCTTTTGAAGGCTCTATTAGGTATTTTTAATGAGTTTTTAGTGAGTGGCATGGTTGGGAACGTTGTTTTCCATTAAAACCCCAAGAAAGTTGCTAAAAAGAAGGGTTTTGTGTTTTGGGTTGTTAGTGAGTTAATATCTACTCAAAGAAGGTGGATTTAGTGGTTTTGCAGGCTGTTTAGCACTTCCCCACTAAGTTTTGGAGTTTAGGGAAATTTTAAAGGTGAGTCTCTTTGTAAAAGAGGGCTTTTTGGGTAGCCTAAAAATAGGCATAGTTTAATGAATCTCCAAAATATTCTTAAGAAACCACTTGTGATCTTTTGGTATGTTGTGTCTAGAGTTGAAATGAGTCTCAAATGATGTTTGTTAGGTCTCAGTACAACCTATTCAATAAGTTAGTGAGAGAAGTCTGTTTGTGAGGGCTACAAGCCATTTGGTGAGTGTGTGAGTCAAGTTGAGAGAATAGAGTTGTGACAATTGATTCCTTGTTTAAGTTTGGTATTTTAGTGTTGGATAAGGTTGGTTACTTGTTTGGATCAGATTATTGAGTGTTTTGGGTGAGTCATCACCACCTTGCTCTACATCATAGTCTTAGTTGGGCGTTCAGCTCGGAGCCAAGGGGTGGGTTATCCTGATAGGATGCTTGTGCCCTTAGGCTTAGATGGATAGCTTTAGACAAATCTACCCATGCCACTCCTCCTTTTTCTTCATTATTAATTTTGTGATTATGTTTTTGGATATCTAAATATTAATGCTAACAGATATGTTGTTAATATGGTGAATACAAGATTCAAATCTAAGGCTATTAAATTAGGATAACATTCATTTGGAAAGAAGAAACCCTAACCAGGTAATAAACAAGCGAAACCTAGGACAAACAAGTGAGCTCTAAGGAAAGGCTGATAAGGGACATTACACAGTATATCCATGTTTTCCCTTCAACTTGCAAAGGCCATAACTTTTGCATACAACGTCCATTTGAGCCAGTTCAAAATGTGTTGGAAAGATCTATGACATGAAGACATTTGCATCAATATTTGAAACTATAATTTTGGATTAGTTGGGGTAATCCTCCTAGATCGATGCTCCCCGCTAAGAAGCTTTTGGACCACCAAAAGTTTTATTTTATTCAACAAGTGAGGGTATAGCTCCCTGAATTTTCTAGTTTCCATCCATTGTGCTTTACTTGGATGCATCCTTTTTATACCTACATGAAGATATTCTGCATCACCTCTTCGTGAAGTACTAATCCTTTTGTCAAGAATAACATCTTCCTACAAATTATCAAGATATTCAGGAGCAAAATCATCAACTGAAAGAACTGAAACATTCTCACCCTGATCCATCATCATAAAAGGCTCATATAGTTTCAATTTTTCAACATTCACTACTGAATAAATATAATCATAAAGCATTGTCACCAATATTTTCCAAAATTGTAAATGGACCATACCTAATTGGTTTGAGCTTTTTGCCTTCACCTTTAAGGAATTATTTGCTAATATATAACCAAACTTGATCATTGACTCAAAACTTATGATCAACTTGATGCTTGTCATGACTAGCCCTATACTTGGCTTGGCTCTTTTCCAATTGTTCTCACACAACTTGATGAACTAATTGGATCTTCTAGATGAACTTTGTGGCTTTGTCTACATCGCTATGTCCATCCACAACTAGATATTGCCTAAATGTGAAATCCAAAGGAGATTTAGGAAAATATCCAAAACATGTTTCGAAAGGAGACCTTTATGTGAAAGAATGTAGGCATGTTGTACACATAATGTAATTGCTCATCCCAAAGCTTAAAATGCTTGCTACAATATCCTTAGAGTAGATGTATCACTGTCTTGTTGGCCACTTTTGTCTATCCATCATTCTATGGATGAAAATCAGTCCTTTTCTAAAGCTTGGTGTCCATTAACCTCCACAAAGTTGACCAAAACTCCCTAAGGAAGTGAGAGTCTCGATTAGATGATGTGGGCAAGCCACAATGAACCCAAGGAAGTGAGAGTCTTGATCACTTGTTTTGTACAAGGCATCAAGCCACACATTTTTCTAAATCTATCCACTACCACATACAAGTAATCATGCCCTTTTTTGGACATAGGTAGACCCCCTACAAAATCCATAGATACACTTTGCCATGGACAAGAAGGTATAGGAAGTGGCGTGTAAAAAACTAATTTTTTATTACTGGGTTTGCTAGTAGCACACATGACACATCCCTTTACAATAGGGTTTTCTCAATAAACATTGTGATACCGCATTATTGTTGCATGGGGTATGGTAAAATACCATCTACCACCTATCTGAGAAATTATCCCTCATTCCTTGGTGTTGACACTAATTAATAGGGAATATTTTCCAACTTCCATGTAAAGGTGAATTGGTTCTTAGATCAACAAATAATGCACACAAATCATATTTTAAAATTTTATTCTATCTTCTCATTTATTTATATGGTAATTCTTTTAGAATAAAATTGTCATGCATTAGCCCTATGATTTGACTATATATTTATTTTCTTACTAAAAGAAATATATATGAAAAGTAATGAATTCTAATGATTTAGCAAGGGCTCTATGATGTGAACTCATTGCTTTAGTATTTTTAAATATTTCAACCAATGTTTAGAGTTCATTTTTGTTTGTTTCATTTTTTTCTAATAATTTTGATTGTGTCTCATGAGGATGACATGGAATGGATAGAGAATTTTGAAAAGGGTTAGGTTATGTCTACTCTTCAACAAATTTCCCCTTTTACACATAATCTAGTGAATAAGGTTTCCAAGGTGTTAAAGTTTTTTAATTCCTAAAAATTAAAAAAATGAATCAATATAATTGAAAAATAAATTTTCTTTTAATTTAAATTGCTTAAATATATAAATCTGAAATCAATGTTTTAGATTTCATGAAAATATGGTGTTCAGTTGAATCCACTCTAATATCTTGCAAACACACATGAACTATTCCTCTATCACATTTGGATGTTGGGAACAAATGGGCTTGGGCTAAAATGGGCTTGACTTGCTAAGGTTTACATTTTCATCATAGGAAAAATGTGAGCTCATTACAAGGCACTCATATTTTACCTATGATGTAAAAAAGTGGTTGTGGCCACTTTTGGTCTTCCATCTTTATAAACATGCCCTTCTAGTCACTATCTTAAGGTTGAGGATTCTTTCATGCTCGCATGTTGGTAGATTTATCTCAAGGTGTTCATATTCAAAAACCTAATATAGTTGGGTGATATACATTAAGATCACATAATATCCATCACTTGCTACTTCAAGTGATTCTTTGCAACAAGTACATCATAGTCTTTTGTATTTGGTACATTGGGATGAACACTTGATAAATATTGTAGGTTTCTTTTGTGATAGCCATCTTTTAGAATTGGAGGACATACTTGAGGAAATTCATCGCCTCTTTAATGATGGTCCCATCATAGTTGTTTTCATGCTATCTTCGTCTTTGGATTTTGTTCTCTATTCTTCTCAACTTGGTCTAATATTGTCACCTTTTGCATTTAGTATTCTTATACTTTATTTGATTGTGGCATAGTTTCATATTGCATGGTAACATTTGAGCAAAATTCAAAGACAATAACATCATCTTACATCGTGATATTTCTTCCTTCATAAAAAGACATCCTACATCTATACTTGATTTTGTTTCTTCCCAAGGGAAGGAAAGTTGTTTAGTATTTTTGGATCTACATCATCATTATTTTTCAAGCATCCGCCATCATTATCTTTACAACAAGTGTTTCCTTATTGTATATTGTACCAATTTCATTTATGCAATTATCGAATTCTCTAGCTTCATAGTATTTTCATTGCTTCTCTCTTATGCAAATGAATATTTTGGTCACAGGTGATCCTTGGCTTTTGTGGGGTTGATCAACATCTCTTACAATTGCAAGTTTGAATTATACTTAATTTATTTGCATCTCTTTAAATATGTTATTGTCCTCTTAACTAAGAGTTAATTTAATTTAATCATAATTTGTTGACATTTTATAACATGCCAAAATTCTCCACAATTTACATCACTGATTATTATCTTTCTACAACACAACCCCACGTATTAAAATTATGCAATATATTTTTCCTTATCTTAAAATATAATCCATAATATTTTAATAACAAATATGTTATATACTTACTCATACACCTTTCTCTAATCTAAAATAATCCTTAAATAACTCTTACTATTTCTCTATTACAATAATTCAAAATATTTATCCTCATTAAAATAAATAACCCATAACTCTGGGGACAAATCTTGTGTAAGGAAAACATGTTCACTTTGTTCTACCAACTAGGCAAAGGTAAAAAATCATCAATACTTTTGAGCACAAATATATTGCCAAGCTATTATTTACATTCGTCCAAGTAGTAATATTGTTGTTTGTGACAGGGAGCATTTACAATCTACAACAAATATAATTTAATTAAAAATAAAATATCAACTTTTTTTTATTTTATATAACAGGTGTCTTGTGATCCAACCCAATGGACCAGCAGCCCGTATCTTGGGTGTCTGAGGAGAGACTAGTCTCCTGTGGATGAGATCCCCCATCTGCAAGAAGTCCCACCTCTCAAACCAAGAGAAAGTATTACTATCTAAAACATTAAATATAAATTAATTAAAATAAATTATCAGCTTAATATAGAGCAACAATTTTTGAATAAAGAATTTTATTCCAATCAGAGAATAGAAATTACACAGCAACAATGTCTAATAATGACGGACGACGAGAGAGGAATTAATATTACTCAACAATCTAAGATTAAAATGCAACAAATGAAGAAACTGCCGCTCCCAAGCCAAACAATGGATCCGAAAAACCAAACGCAGCAGAGAAAAAGATCGCAATTTGGCGGCAGATTAAACAAGGAAAGCGGCGCCTCCGAGCAAAATAGCTCCAAAGATGGCCATTTTTTGTACAGCAATGATGGAGGCGTCTGAATGAGGGCTGCCTGTAGAAGGTGGGGCTGAGGCAGAGGTGGGATGGGTTGCCGTCGCTGGGGATGGAACTGGAGACTTTGCTGGAGCCTGCGCAATAGAATGCCCCACCATCACCAACACCAAAGCAATGATCACTAATCCACTGAGTTTACCCATGTTTCCTCCTCCTGTAGTGGAAGAACAATAAAAGTTTGGGGTTTCTGTTGTTTTGTTTCCGAGAAAGAAGCTGAAGTAGAGGAATTGTGGGTGGAATGGTGAGAGAAGGGTGACGGAGGGATTATATATTGCGAAGAAATGACTAAGTCTGAAGATGCCGTGCGTTTGACGTAGCTGTCTCGAAACGCCATGCGGGCCCTCCGCTTCAACCGTTGCTCCTTCCTGGAAGCACCCTTGATTGATGTAAGCGGCCCCTCCAGTGGACTTTGTTGTGAAGATCCACGTGTAACAACAGGCTGGATCAAAGATGCCATTTCCAATCGCCATCTCCTCTCCCGTCCAGCAGACACGTGTCTTTTTAAAAGACCAAAACAGTGAGAGGATGTCACTCAACAAAATATTATAATAATATTTTAATAATATTTTGAGATATATCATGGGCAGGTCTATGCACATTTGGTCCATTGGTGAAGTTGAGAGGATGTGGCTCAACAATATATCATAATATTATTTTGAGATATATCATGGGAAGGTCAATGGACATTTTGTCTATTGGTGAAGTTGATCGGTTCTAAGTAAGCTCAGCAAGCATCATGTATTGATGAGTGGAAAACTTCGATACCATAAGAGATGAGGTTGTGATTGTGCCCTATTGACTTTGGCAGAATGTACACCCTTTAGTCTTTGGATCTCAATTGAAGGAGCTTCAACCTAAGGCTTGTATTAAACAATTATGTGCATTTGATGCAAAACCCTCAAACCAAAAAAAAATGTTTGGAAGAAAACGGGGAAGCTTATTATTGTTCTATAAACTTCAAGAAACTTTTTTATATGCTTTTTTAAAAGAAGTTATGATGTAGAAAAGGATCTGGGTATCTTAGATATACTAATTGTCCATAGATTTTGAGGAGATTCAAGTAAAAGTCAACACTCACGCAATCCTTCTGAAAAATTTAGGATTGATATTGAAGTTAAGTGATGAGGCCCTCTATCTACTACCTTTTTTAACTTATATATTATCAAACTAGAAGAATGGCCAAATTTGTAGGAAGGTGATTTTTTTTTAGAGAGTATGTTGAGAGACTTCTTTTGTATGCCAATTATTTCATTTTGATTGCTAAGTGAATTCATGGCTTACAAAATCATTTAAATGTCTTAGCACACTTTAGCCTTGGAGGAAGGAATCCCACTGGATGTGCCTTCTGGTGCTGCAGATTTGGCAAAGGAGGGGCTCGTTTCTAGAAAGAGCAAGGGGTCTTCTCCAACATTGGGGGTGCAACAATGTACCCTTATGAAGGGACGGTTTGAGTTCTCTTCTAAAAGTGGCTACAAGAAGGATATTGAGAAGATTAAGCTTACTGGAGATTTGTTGGTGGAATTTGGGTCTGTTAAACCCATTGATGCTCTCTTTTCCCAATCTCCTCCATGATTATTCTCTCCTAGAATGTAAGGGGGTTGAATAGCACCTCCCATAAAAAGGCTATTCGTGATTTGGTTGTTGTCCATTCTCTAGATATATTTTGTGTTCAGGAGACTAGACTTTCAGTTGATTTTATTCTTCAGTGTGCTTCTCATATTTGGTGTTTCGGTCAGTGTCATCGCATTAGTTCTCAGGGGAGTTCTAGGGGTTTGGCTATTTTTTGGGACCCAAGAAAGATTGCTCCACTTTGGTGGATTTCTAGTCACTCTACTATCTCCATGGTTTCCTACACTTTGGAAACTGATGAGACTATTTTGGTTACTAATGTTTATGCTCTGACTAATATTTGTGGAAAAGTCCAGCTTTGGGTGCATATAAGGTATGTTAGATCTTGTGCTTCATATCTTCCTTTAGTCTTAGCTAGTGATTTCAATTCCATGTTAAGTTTGGAGGAGAAAAGAGGTGTACTGCCAAAGCTCGGGCCTTCTTCTGATCTTTTTCGGGAGAATGTGGATTCTCTAGCTTTAATTGATGTTAAGCCTTCTAATGGGATTTTCACTTGGAATAATAGACAGAGTGGAGAGGAAGCGATTTCTGAAAGGCTAGATAGATTTCTTGTTTACTATTTTTGGGTGGGGGTAGCTTGGTTACTGGTTCTGAGATTTTTGATTAGAGGGGTTTTGATCATTGGCCAATTAAATTTCCAGCAACCTCTTTTACAGTGAACCCAAAAATCCTCCTTTTAAGTTTCAGCTTATGTGGCTTCAGGATTCTTCCCTACATAATGGCCCAATGGTGGTAGGATGGAGGCCCTGCTTATGGTACAACCATGTACTCGTTTGCTAAGAAACTTCAACATGTCAAATATCACCTTAAGAGATTGAATAGGTTGTGTTTTGGCAACCTAAAGGCTATGAAGAGGAATTCTTAGGCACGCCTTGATGTGATTACTCGCCAAATTCAGGATTATGGCTTCTTAGATGTTTTAGGAAGAGAGGAATCCGTGAGAGTTGTGGAGGAGTGGGAGCTCCGTGAGGAGATTTTTTGGAAACAAAAGGCTTGGATTGATTGGCTTCAGGAAGGAGACATGAATACTACTTTCTTCCATCATTTTGTACAAGCTCGTCATAATAGGAGTTTTATTTCCTCTCTAGTTGATTTGGAAGGGCACCACATATATTCTCTACAGGCTTTGTCTCGTGAGGCTAGACAGTTTTATTCTACTCCTTTTTTCTGAAGATTCACCTCCTACAAAAGATGAGGAGAATTTGATCCTTGCTTGCATTCCCTCCCTGATCACCTTAAGATAAATGATTTCCTCATTTGTCTTGATTTCTTTGTTTGAATTGGAAGAGGTTGTTTTTGGGATGAATAAAGGTAAAGCTCCAGGTCCAGATGGTTTTTCTGGTGAATTTTTTCAAGAATTTTGTTGATCGGCTCAAATTCTTTAGACATATTGCTCTTTGTAATGTGGTGTACAATATTATTACTAAATTATTTGTAGAGAGGCTCAAAGTTTGTCTCCTTCTATGATCTCTGAGGAGCAAGGGGGTTTCTGTAGTTGGTAGAAAAAATCCTGGATGCGGTGGTGGTTGCCTCTAAAGTCATTCACTCTATGGCGACGTCTAGGAAGAAATCTATGTTCATCAAGTTGGACATGGCCAAAGCTTATGATAGAGTTAAGTGGCATTTTTTGTGGAGAATTCTCTTATGCTTTGGTTTTAGTCTAGATTGGGTCAATTGGACTATGAGTTGTTTTACCTCTTCCTCTTTCTCTGTTATTATGAATGGGGAACCTTGTAAGCTTCTTGGAACTTCTAGGGGCCTTCGTCAAGGAGATCCTCTCTCTCGTTATCTGTTTATTATTATGGCTGAGGGTCTAGGCAGATTTCTTTAGTCCCAGGTTTCCCAGGGCATGATTCAAGGTTGGTGTTGGGGCAATGGGCTACCACAACTTTCTTATCTTTAGTTTGTTGATGATACTACTCTTATGGAGAGGGATTTCCTTTAGGAGGTTGCTTCTCTTCAACAGGCTTTGGATATTTAACTTGCTACTTC
>VDFB02111801.1:0-39337 GCA_007258455.2 Sequoia sempervirens
TTTAGGAAAACTGCTATTTTTAGAAATTTTCTAAAATTAGTAACTTTTTCTGGGTTTTTTTGGGTTTTATTGGAAATGGATACTAGCAAAACTTTCTAATAATAGAAAGTTTCTAAACATAGAAAGTTGGTCCGACAGGGTCTAAACTGATTTTGATTGGCTCAAAATACATCTATATAAGGCTGGTCCAGTCAGAATTTTAAAAAGATCAGTTTTGCCCTACTGGGTCTATTCTGCTTTTCAGAAGTGTATCAAGAGTTCTGAGGTCATCAATGGAGGTCAGTCGGCTGCTAGGCGACAGTTTCAGCATTCAAACTTTCAGCAGAAGGCAAGATGATGAACATGCGTAAAGAACGAGGAAGAAGTTGAAAAAATGATGAAAATTTTCTAACGCTGCCAGACTTGGGCACCCCAGTGAAGGAAGGGCACCCATCATTTTGGAGCATCATATGATAAAATTAGGGTTTCAAACCTCCAATCAGACTTCCTCACTTTTTTGTTAGCTTTGCAGCGAATCCAATAGCACAGTCAATAGATCATTCAGTCATCCGGGATTCGACGACGAACAGGAGGGATTCACACGGAAAACAAAGTGAATTTTGAAAAATATCAAAATTGACTAAGTGTTGACAAAGTAGGCACCCCCAGTCAAGAAGGGCGCCCAAGTTTTCAAGGGCCCTAACAGATGAATTTGCAAACGAGTGTCTAACGAAGTTTCTTCACGATTGATCCAGCTTTCAAACGAGACATTCAACACGTCAATCAGAGTTCGCAGTCACTAGATACGAGCAGCTGAAAAGGGGGTCCGACGAAGGCTGAGAACAAAGTTTCAGAAGCAAACACAGAAAAATTAAAAAATAAACTAAGTCTGGTAAAAGTGGGCGCCCCCAGCCAAGATGGGCGCCCAAACTTTTGAAGGCCTTAAATGCATTGTTTGACGAAGTTCATCACAGAAGACCCCACCTTATATCTCGTCAGCTTCGCGATGAGCATAGTCTTCAGTTGATTCGATGCCCGGAGCTCCAGATTCAGAGAAATCATCTATAGAAGAGGAGCTAATGAAGAAATTTGAAGGTCATGAAAATGGCTAACTCTAGTGAAAATGGGCGCCCTTGGAAGGAAAGGGCACTTATGATTTCGAAGGTCAAAATGAAGGATTTTGCCAGAAGTGCCTCGAAATTCTTTCTTAAATCGATCCAAGCAGCCATGAAACTAGCCGGCTCGTCTATCCCGAGGTCAATCTGTCAATGGGAAATCAAAGTAGCATGTCAAAATGTTGAAAAGTTGAAAAAATAAAAAATAATAAACAACATTGGAAGAAGTGGGTGCCCTTGGTGAAGAAGGGCGCCCAAATGTTCATGCCTTAGAGAATTTTTTGAGGTTTTCAAAAAGTTTCAAAATTGCAAGAGGAAGGTGGCGTCCAGGTTCAAGGAAGCTGAGTTTTAGGGTTTTGGAAATAAAAGCAAAGAAACAAAACCCTAAGTCTATTTAACACCTCTTTTCCATGTAATTTTCATTATTTTTGCAAGTAGCATTCAAAGGAGAAAGTTGGAGCGGCAAGTTTGAAGAAATTTTTCAAGATTCAAAAGCTTAGTTTGCTGGTTTTTCATCAAATTTTTCAGATCAGCAACATAAATCCTTGTTTTTTCATGCTTTTTTATCTAGAAGATCAAGTTTTTCAAAGAGAAGGCGAGGAATTCCAGAACATATTAATCCATCACGGGTATTTTTGTGAATCTTAAATTTTTTTAAAGAACTTCATCAAAGTTAAAGGGAAGTGCTATTATTTTGCATGTCGATTGAAAACATGCGGTGCATTCAGTTTTCAACCATCTGGGTCCTCTCCAATTAGTCTTCTGAAGAAAACCCATATCACAGCTTTTTTTCAAGAAAGTTTCAAATTCTAGGGTTGGCTGCTTTTTCGATGAGCGATTAGTATTTTGAAATTCTGATCAACTAGGTCCATTTCCACAATCTTGTTTGAACAAACCAGGGTTTCCAACTTTTTTTGGGAAAAATTGAAGAAATTAGGGTTTGCTGCTTTTTCGGGCAAAATTCAAAATTTTCCAAAACGGACGATCTGGGTTGTCTTGCAACGAAATTCTGAGCAAAACCCATATCTTAGAAAAAATTTCAAAAAATTTGTCTGTTGGAGCAAGAAAATCAGCTTTCTAAAAACAGAAATTGCTCAGAATGTCTAAACATAGGCAAGAGTTTATAGTCATTCTTCAAGGTTTTCAATACATGGAGTACACTCCCCTCGAGCTTAAGACCAAATCAGCACTATGTTAAAACTTCATCATCTTAGCTGAAGAACGAGAGAAGGTGTGATATGAGAAAGAGGAAAGGTATCGGAAAAGAGTGTTGCAATACTCTTCTAATGGAAATCAAGAGAGGTGTCAGAAACATAAAGTTGCAGAGCCGCCAAGTTATCAATTAGTGAATCATCTTTTTGGGCAGCGATGTTTTGCAAGAATAGAACTCATAAAACAGTTGAAGAAGTGAAAGATTCTCTAAGGGTGAAGAGATCTTGGAGAATCGGAATACTGCCTTAAGACAGTATAGATGCACCGAACCGGGACACAGTTTCTAATTTTTCTAGTGTGGATGAGATCGAGGAGCTTTAAAGCTGACTTTCTTCTAGAAGCTTTCTTTCACATTTCTTTCTATTCTTGGAATAATCCTTATCCATTCTTTGAGAAGAGAAAGAAGATAAGATGTAATAGTTGGCGTTTCCCGCTTTTTCTGCTTTCTTAGGGTTAGATGTTATCTTCTTTCTAGATTTAGTAATAAAGCTTGCTTGCTGAGCAAGCCCTAGATTGTGAAAGCAAGGAGATTCTAGGGTTCCCTACTCCTCTGCTTCTCTATAAATAAGAGCCTTTGCTCATTAGTTTCTTTAGCGGTTATTGTGTTAGCAAATTGCGAGCCTGTATTGCAGCAAGTTGTTATTCAGTTTCGATTCACTTTGTTGGAACCGTGCTAGTGAGAACAAAACACTGAGCCTATTGTGCCTTCTATTTGTTACTCAAGTATTGTTCAATTGTGTTGTGATAAGCAAGTTGTTGAGCCTCTTTAGCCAACAAGGAGTTAGTGTAATTGTTGTTTTCTATTGTGTGAAGAGCAAGATTGCAAGCCTCTTTAGCTGCAACCTCTTGTTCCAGGCATGTTAGAAGGGAGTTCTGTTCCAGAGATTTGAGTAATAAAATCATGAGCCTCCTTTGCCTTGATCCAAAATCTTAGATTTCCGTTATTTATGTTTTGCTTTTATGATCTTGATTTCAGCTTGCAGTGAAGTGTGTAGGTGTTTGTTGAGAGAAAGATTATTGAAGTACTTTGTCAGAAAATCTACCTTGTTAATTTCTAGCTTCTCTTGCTCTGCTATTACTTGAGAGGTTAGGAACGTCTTTAGTTTAAGTTAGTCGTAGTTGAACTTCTTATATCAGAAAATCTCAGCTGCGGCGTTTGTGTTTAATAAACCTTGTGCTCTAAGCTGATCAAAAAGATAGGCAACTTAGTTTTTAGTTTACTTTCTTACAACACCATCAGCAAGAGGGAGCTTCCCCTCCTAATTTGAAGAGCAGCTTATCTGCATAGCTGTCCGCTTTCAAATCCGCATTCCAGAGGTGCAAATTTAAACGCCAACAATTAGAAAATGGGACAGCAATATTTTGACATCACATGAGCATGAATCTAGGATAGATGGTTGTGAAAAGAAATGTAGCATGGTAGACATTCATGAAAAGATAGATATGCACGAGGTGATGGTGGGAACTTCTACTTACCAACAATATGAATTTATAACAACAGTGGGAATAAAACATGAATCAATTTGTATGTTGATGCCTTACCCTTATGATATTGATACTTTGATTGAGTATAAGGATGTCATAGCTTCAAAACTTGATATGCTACAAGATTGGGCTGCCAAGTGTATGCAAGTGTGCTTTTGCATTAAAGATTTCCAAGGTAATGAAAGAAAAGGTATAATCGGTCCTAAATCTCTAGTTGGGGACAACATTATACTTTTTCATTTAAATGAAATTGCAAACCCTATTCATGGAGTAATTGGTGACAATGAGCTTCCAAATGATAGCTTACCTAATGCATTGGTTAAGCATGGCTATTTTGATGTTGTTTCTTCCAAGAGGACTGAATTTGTTTACTTCATAATAGCAGCAATAAATCAGTCTAAAGAAAATCATAACATACACCACCCCATACATGATGAGGAGTAGGATTTCTCTAATCTTGAGTTTGTAGTTGATATTATCAACATTAAGGAGAATGAAGTGGTGTTAGGCATTCAATGGTTGAAATCTCTTGGAAGGTTTGTCCAAGACCTCAACAACATGGTTTTAGAGTTTACTCACATGGGTAAACACATTATGCTTAAGGCAATAAAAAATGAGACAAAGGATGGGACAACTAAGCGTATGTTCATTTACTCTAACATGCATGACATTATACCTGATTTGTTTCAGGATGACAGTCCTATGGTTTTGCATTCTCATGAGATAGACATGTTAACACCTTTGGATGATAGTTACTTGTGGTTTACTAATGATGACATACAAAATTGGAGTGTGGGATATGGTAATTTTGTTGAAATACAGGGCACTACACAATCTAATTTTGTATATCAGGCCTTTGAAGGTGTGGAAAAGATACAAGAGAAGTTTAACATTTGGCTAGAGAAAGCAGGGAAAGCTAAGCTAATGGTTGGTTAGGAAAAGCAACATCTAGAGATGGTAAAAAGAATGAGGCAATCAACTATGCTTGATCATCATGGGCCAGCCATTGATAATAGGCATGCATGTGGCAATGAAGATGGCGGTAATTCAGATTTGCAAGGTACATTGGTTCCTTTTGATAGGTTGGGTGTCAAACCATTGAGTTGGCACAACTTTATATTGATGAGAATTCCATATGGGAATGTGTGGATTGTTTGATAGACTATTCTCTATGGTTTGATCGTGATTCTTCATTGTTGGGTATTGAAATGTGTGACTTTAGTTTTGGTACAACATCGTTTAGAATAGTTTATAGTGATGGAAATCACTGTGCCTTTGTCAAAGACGAGTCTAATGATGTTATTCTACCTTCATACACTTGGGTTGGCACATTTTATATTAACAGGTTGCATATTGTTGTTCTGATTCATGATAGTGGAACAAGAAGGATGGATAGCAATCACAAAAAATATATCATCTGGACATCCCAAAGAGAGGAAAGACAAAAAGAAATGGGACATAGTATTTCTCATCCGCATTTGCACCCTTTCAAAGAGGCTTTGGAGGTGATAAAAGAAGACTATTTACAAATGGTTAGAATTAGAGGCATGGCCATCCAATTGGTGAGGAATCAAGATAGAAAGATTGTTGATCTTTGTTGACTTTTGAGTAGGAATAATCACTCCTTGCATAATTCAAAAAATCAATCTTGTATAGCAGCTACTACTAGGGTACAAGATGACAAGGAAAAAGGTGTAGGGGTTGACCAAGTTGAGGAAAGGATTGAAGAATCATACAATGAGGAACCTTGCAGCTTTGTGACATTTAGTGTTGAAGACTTCTTTGAGCCACTTCCACCCCTAATCACTTGGGAAGGTGATGAGGCATGTCATTTGGATGATTTAATGAAGACTTCAAAAATTTTAGTTGGTGATTTTGTTGATGACACCCAAAGTGGACCAGCCACTCAAGAGTTGTCTTTGATGGGTCTGGAAAGCATTCATAACTCATATTTGGTTATTTCACCAATTTATTATGATGTGGCAGCTTTCTATTTGTTGATTGGTGACTTCATTTTCATTCATTCTTCATGGGTTAGTAGCTGTCCTACTTGGAACTCCATGACACTTCCTGATTTTTCAAGGTCCACATCATCTAATCAGCTGCTTGGGAGTGCATGGAGGCATATCTATTTGATGAACATGGAGTATGACATGGATTTCTCTGATATGTGGATGGTATGTAATGATTGTGTCATGATAGATATCTATAGCCAAATGGATAGGTTGATTTGGGATCCAGGTATTGACATGGATGATGTATAGGTACTCAGTGATCGTGGTGAGTTGCTTCAGGAGTTATGGTTATATGGCATGTATATTAGAGTGGAGCAACGGATTGACATATGATTACTTGAGGACAAGCAATCTCAAAAAGGGAGGACTGTAATGTCCCTTCCCTAGGTAGTGCAGACTATAGCAGAGGTTGACCTACTATTAGGGTTCCCATAGGTTAACATAATGGTTAGGGGACCCAATCAAGGGTTGTGAAGCTTAGTTGGAAGCTTTATGAGCCTTTTAGTTTGGAGTTTAGTTGATGAATCTAGGGATAAATTGGAAATATTAAAGTTTGTTTTAATAGAATAGTAAAAAGTGAATAGTAACAAAAAAATATAAAGGGAATAGTGAAAAGTGCCCCCATCCTAGTAACTCAAAGTTGTTTTCAAAAAGTGGCCCTTTCTTTTGATGAGGAAAGACCCTCAAGATGGTCATAGCCTTTTGGGAGGATTATTTTATTGACTTTTATTAAAAAAGCTCATGGGAGATTATAAAGCAATATGTGGGCTCATTTTTGGGCATTTGATTCTCATTTTGACAAAAGCAATTGCAGGTTTGAGCTCTTGGAAGAGGGTTTCAACAACTACAAGTCTTCTGAGGATGAAATCCCTTGGAGGATAGTGAATTGGATGAAAACCCAATTCACCAAACAAGGAAATCTACATTGAGTTTCCATTTGGACATCATTGGACTTCATTACTAGTTAATCTGCATTTAGAATTGATTACAGCAATAAGTTATCAGAAGATAATTGTAGATTGGGACTTCTTATTAGTAGATATTACCATTTCAGTGCATTCACCAACTGGCCATACGATTTGGGAGTCATTTTCCGTCAAACCCTAGTTGGAAATTAGGATTTCAAACCACTAAGGAGCAAATTAGATTTTATATCAGATTTTTTTGTACATGTGGTCCCAACAATTTAGATATTCAATAAATTGAGCATTGGCTTCCGGGTATGCAAATTTTATGTAATCAATGGTTCAAGTTCCTTAATTCTAAAAATTACATTTGTTGTCCTAGGAAAGTCAGAATTTGTAATTTTATTTGTCATTTATGTTCCTTAACATCTTCTTTTTTTTCGCTCTTATCAAGCATAAAACCTCAAAAAAATTAGAAAACCACCAAAATCACAAAAAACTCATAAAACAACAAAAAAAAACAAATTCCCTATTCGTTGGTCAAAGTCAAATTAGAAATCAAACTCAGAAAATTGGATTAGATTTGTGTTGGGAACCTTCATGTTAGATATTTTAAAGAATATGTGGCTTGAGAGGGCATTCCGCTTTGTTTCTTTTTGCAATAAATATGGATCACTTTAGGAAAGATTGTTTTTGGTTGTTAAAAGGAATTTACTGGGATCTCTGAATATTTGGATATTGTTCAAGATGTGAATATATTCGATGTGATAGAAGCTTCTAATTGAAAAGTCAGTGAACATGTCAAAGTTTTTCTTCTCAAATTATTACCTCCTTTCCTAGAAGAACATGAATTAATTGATGCTAGACCTTTGAAAAGTGTATTGCTCTAGGATGGAATTCCATGGTCTATTTTGTAGGCCATATGCTACTAATACTGATATTCTATTGGTGTTGTCTCCTATGAAATCTCCTTGTCTATAATGTATTGTAACTAATATTGTTATTGATTAATATATTGGTTTATTTTTTTCCCAAAAGTACAATGATACATCATTGTATTATGGTGAATGATTTTATTGTGGTATTTTTTCCTACAAATTATTTTAGATCATATTTTTTGTTCATCTCCTCTTAAATTAGTATACAAAGTGTTTCGACACCTTTGCTTCCTTTCATTAACATCCAACAAGTTAGTGGGCAAGTTGTAAGGTAGCCTCACATGCTTTTTTATTGATCCAGTAAAGATAACTAATAAATAAAAGAACCAACACATGAAACCAGCAAGGGAATCACATAACCATGAGCTAATACCACCCAAAAGTGGTGCCCAAATCCTAGGTAGAGTATTCATGCTAATTATAACACAATACTTACACTTGTCATAGCATGTCATGGTTATCCTTTTAACTTGGGTGCTCCAATTTGTCTTATTCAAACCCTTCAAAAATGCTTTATTACTACCATAATGGCATGTTATATGTTTGTGAATGATCTTGAGTAACATGTGTAACTCTCTTTTATAGGTCTCTTATGTGTCATAGATGCTTTACATTTTTAATGCGTAGGACATAATTTTCAAAGGCCATAAGTTTTAATTGAGGAAGCCAATTGAGCTCCTTTTCTAAAATTGAAGATTTTAGAGAGCACATCACTATAACCTACTCTAGCCAATTTAAATATGTTTCATCAATTGTTGAGCAAAAATAACCTCTATAGCCCAAAAATTGCATTTTAGTGTTCTCAACATTAAGATGCAACACATCAAAGATATGGTCAAACACATCAAAAATGGATCCCCTATGTTCAGGATATTCCATAGGCTCAAACACATCAAAAATATGGTCAAGGGATGGAACAAGCAGGTGTTTGGGGATGTGTTTCATAAAAAAAAAAAAAAATTGGCTTACAAGCTCTGTGAGATACAAAAGAGGATGGAGGGAGGAGATATCAACATTCAAGCTTGCCAACAGGAGAGGGTGGAGCGCATGGAATGGGAAAAAATTTGGAAGATATTTTGGAAGCAAAAATCCAAAATTCAATGGTTGATCGAGGGGGACCAGAATACGTATTTGCTCCATGTTTGGCCCTTAAGCATAAGAAAAAAAATCAGATAAAAAAGTTGAAAAATGAGCCAAGGGATGTTGTTTCTACTCCCATTCAGATTTGTCTTTTGGCTACTAGTCACTTCCAACGGGCTTTGTCGACTTCGGTTGAGGCTCCCAATTCAGTGTTGGATGATCTATTGTTGGAATCCCTTCCTAATCTTATATCTCGGGAGGATAATGATACTATTATGGGCGCTATTACTCTTGAGGAAGTCCAGACTGATGTGTTTAGTATGGGTGCTTATAAGGCCCCTAGTCCCGATGGTTTCCCCCCGAATTTCTTCCAGATCTTTCGAGATGTGGTGGGGGAGGACCTTACTCTGGAAGCAAGGGATTTTTTCAATTCTAAAAAAATGCTCAAACAACTAAACCATACCTTCATTGCCCTTGTCCCTAAAATTGATGAATTGTAGACCATGGCTAACTTTCGGCCCATCAACCTTTGTAACACTATTTATAAGATATTTTTCCAAAATCCTAGTGAACCGCTTGAAACCCCTCCTAGATAAAATGATAAGTCCAAGTCAAAAAGGCTTTGTTTCAGGTCGCCATATCTTGGATGTAGTTATTACCACTCGTGAAATTTTGCATTCTATGGACAGGTGTAACAATGCTAGTATGGCGTTTAAGCTTGATATTTCTAAAGCTTACGATAAAGTCTATGGAAGTCCTTCCCAAAGTACTTGATAAGTTTGGCTTCAATCAAAGAGTGATCAATGCCATCATGGAATGCATAACCATGATGAAGTATTTTGTTTTGGTCAATGGAGTGCCCCACAATTTCATTGCGGTTGGGCGGGGTATTAGACAAGGGGACCCCCTCTCCCCATATGTGTTCATCATGGTTGTTGATTTGTTGAGTAGGAATGTTGCTCGTATGTTGTTGGAGGGCTCCATCAAGGGTGTCAAGCCGACCACCACTCTTGACCTTGCTACCATTCAAAAAAAATTGGACGATACTATGTTATTTGGGAAAGCCTCGATGGTGGAAGCCAGGAAATGGAAAGTTTCCTCAATCTTTGTGCGGCTTGTTCAGGTTAATACATTAATTATCATAGTTGGAAAACTTGGACTCAGTAGCCCAAAAATGTGACTCAGACTCGGGACTTGGCACGAACTCAGGAAAAAACTCAGTTAGGACTCGGCAAAAAAAAACTATAGTTTTACAAAAAAATAAGAACAAAATTACAAATTAATGCATTTAGAGAGCATAAGAGCCTAATTTAATTATCAAACACTCATAATTAAAAGATTATATGTCATATGATCATCAAACACTCAATAATTGAAATTTAATCACTCATACTTCATAGTCATCAAATACTCATAGTTTCAATGTATAACAACATCATAAGATTATAAATGTTTACATATAATTCTGGCTTCTTTCAACCCCAATTCAATTTGCAGACCTGTATTTCACAAACTTGAGTGTTAAAATGAAAGAAAATGTTTTAAAAAAAAAAGGGTTTTTAACCCTTTTTTACTCCCGGCCACACAGGAGAGTCCTGGGTTGGGACTCCTGAGTCCAACCTCAGGACTCGACTGAGTCCTGAGGTCGGACTCCTAAGTCCCGACCCAGGACTCTCCTGGTCTCGACTCCCAAGTTCATGGCGAGTCGACTCGGCTGGCCAATGGACTCCCGAATCCACTAAGTTCGCGGCTAGTTTGCAAACTATGTTAATTATAATAAAAGTATGATCTAGTTCTTTAACTGCACTCTTGGTTTGCAGGATCGTGTGACTATTGTTTGGGCTATGAGGATTCTCACTCTCTTCAAAGGTATCTAGTATCCCTCTCACTCTTACAGTCACCCCAATTTCTAATACTATCTCGAAAGGATTTAGAGGAAGCTTGCGGTGTGGTGAAAGGTTTCTGATCCTTGAACATGCTAGTAAACCGTAGCTTTTTTACTACTACTCTTTAGGGATTTTGGCTTACTCCCTTATGTTCAAAATGCCCACATCGCTGGTGAATACTGTCTTGTACCTAGCTTATTCATTCACTAGGCAAATTAGGGACATATTCACATGGTTGTTTTACTTAGGTAAAGATTCTTCTAGCGCTGGCTTATCTAGAACTTATCTTATCTAGCTAGATGCATCATTTTGTGGGTGATTGGGTTGTTGGTTGTCTCATGTCATAGATCATGACATTTGTCAACATCATATTCATACTCATCTCCTCAACCCTGCCCATATAAGCAATGTATCTCTTGTATACGGTATTCAAGCTATGGCAAAGCAAATAGCACCAACTAATCATCTAGAGTTAAGTACCAAAAACCACTTCCACAAGAGAGAGAGTTTGGAGAATGTTTGCTTCACAATGCAAGATTGATTAATGGCTTGAATTGGCTATTGTTTCTGCCATGTTCTGAATACAAATGTATAAGAGACAATTTTGCTTATATGGGCAAGGCTGAGAGATAGTATGAACATGATGCTGATAAATGTCATGATCCCATGACATGAGACAACCAACCCAATCACCTAGGAAATGATGCATCCTAGATAGATAAGATAAGTTATAGAAAAGCCAACTAAGACTTCTAGAAAGAATCTTTTACCTAAGTAAACCTAACCATGTGAATAAGTCCCCTAATTACCTAGTGAATGAATTAGCTAGGTACAAGACAATTATTCACACCAACACCCCCCCTTAAGTGCAACTTAGGGAGAAGATTATTATGCAAACTATGCAAAGACTATGACTATGGGTCCCGACTACTAGGCCATGTTAGGTACCCATTTACAATGCAAATGATGCAATCTCTCACAAGTAGAGAAAAGGAGAAAACCCTGTGGGACAAAACTCCTCTCCAAAAGAGAGAAACAAAACAAGACAACATGATGTATGGAGGACTCAATGATACCCCCAAGGACAACATGCATCATGTATATACAATCAAATACCCCCCCATAAGAAGGAAGTAGAGAGATAAGATATCCCCCCCATGATGAAGAAGCTCCAATGCTGATGAAGAATGCCTGAAAACAAAAGATTACCCAATGTCTACAAGCAACACATCTTCCCTTAGGAAGAAACAAATCCATAAGCTGATGAAGAAGCCACTCCATGTCCAACTAAAAGGAGGAAGCATGAATGCTCAACATGTATGCCTCTGAAAACTGATGAAGATCCTCCAAGCTTGAATGAGCCACAACAGAATCATGGTTCAAACTGAACCAAGAAACATGACAAATCAAGTGATGGAGGAGACTCATGAATGTCAATCTCCAAAGACAAAGAAGATGGGATAACAGTTGTATGTTGGTGTGAATAATTGTCTTATCCTAGCTAATTCATCCACTAGGTAATTAGGGGACATATTCACATGTTAAGTTTACTTAGGTAAAAGATTCTTTCTAGAAGGCTTAGTTGGCTTATCTAGAACTTATCTTATCTAGCTAGGATGCATCATTTCCTAGGTGATTAGGTTAGGTTGTCTCATGTCATAGGATCATGACATTTGTCAACATCATATTCATTCCTATCTCAACCTTGCCCATATAAGGCATCTCATGTACATTTGTAATCAACCATCAATCAATCTTTGCATTGTAAGCTTTCTTGCCATTCTCTCTCTTGTGGAAGTGGTTTTGGCCTAACCGATCTTGGGGGTGTTGAGGAGTCACCATTAACTCCTAATGCTTGTCTCATGTCATAGGATCATGACATTTTTCAACATCATATTCATTCCTATCTCTCAACCTTGCCCATATAAGCAAGGTATCTCTTGTACATTTGTATTCAAGCTTATGGCAAAGCAATTCAGCCATTAATCAATCTTGCATTGTGAAGCAAACATTCTTGCCATTCTCTCTCTTGTGGAAGTGGTTTTGGTCGCAACTGATCTTGGGGGTGTTGAGGAGTCACCATCAACTCCTAAGGATTACATTGCTGAGAAATTCGAAAAGATCTAAAGAGTCTTCCTCCAGTTTGGTACTGAGGAAAAGAAGAAGATTTCTCTTGTCATTTGGGATAGGGTGTGCCTTCCTAAATCTAGGGGAGGGCTAGGCATTAGAAATGTCCAATCTACCAACAAAGCCTTGCTTTCCAAGGTGGGGTGGGATCAGTTAAGGAATAAAAAGGACTGGTGCAGGATAATGAATGCCAAATACTTGGGCAACTGTCCCCTAATAAAGTTCATTTCAAATGATCACCCCCGTGGGTCCCTAGCTTGGAATAATATTTGCAAAATGAACAAGTTACTTCAATCAGGATTGAGATGGAGACTTGGTGGTGGCAATTGTATTCATTTCTAGGAAGACCCTTGTCTTTTTGACTCCCCATTGGCCTTTTCTGAGTTTAAAAAACTGATGGAACCTACGATTCGATTCTTTGGTAGGAATGTTTGTGATTACCTTCATGGTCCGTTGGGTGTCAAGAGATGGAAATAATTAGGCTTACGCTGCCCTATTTCCCCTATCCTGAAACGTCTAGCTAATTTCTTACAAGACTTACTCTCCTTATCCAGAATCCCCTTATTTGATGTCGAGGATGATTTCTTTTGGTCTTTAGAAAGCAAGGGAAACCTTTCCATTAGGACGACTTACAATTTGTTGTCTAAAAAGGGCACTCAAAGCAGGATTTGGAAACGGGTTTGGAATCAACCTTGATTCCAAAAATAAATTTCTTCTGGTGGACGGCTTGTCACAATAGGATTCTAACCCAAGATAACCTAAGGAAAAGGATATTTTTTATCCCAAATAGATGTGTGTTATGCAAAAATAATGGAGAGTCGATGGGTCAACTATTACCACATTGTTCTTATGCTCTTGAGGTTTGGGACTTGGCTTTCCAAAAGCTGGATACTCACTAGACCCTGAATAAGGATTTAAAATCCTTTATTGAAGGATGGATTGGACCCTTTCAACACCCTCTCCCCATGGAAATCTAGAGGCAAAACCCCCCATCATCTACTGGTGCCTATGGAAAGATAGGAACAATCGGATCTTTAAAGACACTGAGAGGATCCCAAGGAAGTCTTTGGCCTTGGATCCAAGCTTATTTTTGAAAGTATCTCCCTATTTAAGTGGAAACCACCGGACATTGCCCCTACTGAATGGGAGATCAAAATGGAAAATTCTTGGAACAAAAAACTTGGGACCAACTCCTTCTATAACCCCAAGTCCCTAGCTAGGAAAAACACTGTTTGGAAACCTCCGAGTTTGTGTTGGTTTAGACTAAATTTTGATGGTGCAGCCAAGGGGAACCTTGGTATAGCTAGTATTGGTGGTGTTATAAGGGATTGCAAGGGAAAATTGGTTGCTAGGTTTGCCGGAGGAATTGAAATTCAGTATTCTATGACGGTTGAGTCACGGGCACTGCTCAAGGGCGTTGAGATCGCTATCACTCTAGGTGTAAAAAAATATATATTGAAGGGGAATCTAAGACTATGATTGACTCTATTAATCATGGTCGGTTGCATGGTTGGAACATCAGGGATATCTTACTAGACATAAATTTATTGGTCTCAAAATTGGAAGGAAGTGTTTGACTCACACCTATAGGGAGGGCAACCAGGTGGCCGATGGTTTGGCCAACTTGGGATCCACACGGAGTCTATGCAAGTGTTGGAAAAGGCTCAAGGTGCTATCGAAAAATATACAAGGATTAATCCTTGCGGAACAAAGGAATATAACCGCTCATGATGGTTAACAATGTTATTTATTATGGTACAGGTAGCACCACACGTCGAGACCTTGGATGGCAAGGACTAGGCTAGGTGAGGTGGCAAGTTTAAAGCGGGTGGCTGAGTGGTTATTTTATTTCATAACTTTGTATGGTGGGGTCCTTGGCCTTTACGGACTATCTTTTCAAGTGTACTACATATCCTATCAAATCTCTTGGATTATGGGTAATGTGATGTTCATCACTGGCTTAATTGATAATTCCAAATTAATCAGCCTTATGATGAGCATAAGATCTTATGAGATGTACTTAAAAATTTCAAATCTTCCCCCCACAGCAAAAAAGACTTGGGGAAATGTGTAATTTCAATGGGACCTTTAGCACAACGGTATTAACTATTCGGATTTAATTATCATGGCTTATTTCCTTAGCTTATGGTTCTTAAGGGATGATTATGGCCCTATGGAGCTGGCATCATTGGGAATGATTGTTCAAGCGTGTAAACGTCTAATTGATTTTATTGTGTCTTACTGTCCTGGATGGCAGAGTAACAATGGTTTAGGAAAGGGTAAATTCACCGATGGCCATTCCATTTTTTGGCTAACTTTATTTCTCTAAGCCAGTTCTTGTGTGTTATGGGTTGAGATGGGTGATGATAGGGTCAGAATTGAGCTAGATAATTGTGAGGAGTTTCGCAGGGACCCCATAGCTTGGCATATTTGTATGGAGGGAGGTTTGGTGTCACTTTTAGAAAGTCTTGTGGGCCACAATGAGAAGTTGTTGGCCCAATTTGCTAGTTCGTGGAAGGATAGGCAGGTTACCATGGGTGGCATTTCATTTGAGGTGGATGAGGAAGTCATTGGTAAGGCGACATGCCTCTCCTGTGATGGCAAGAAATACAAAAATCACACCAAAATGCAAGACCTGGAGAGTCTCAACACCTTCTTTAAGGACAATGAGAAGTCGATTAAAAAGCAGTCGAGTTTTGACCATAAGGCATTGCCAAAACCCTAGGAAAAGGTATGTCTTGCTCTTATGAAATATGTTACTCTAGAAGGTAGATACAAGATGTTTTACTTTTACCATTTGTCGTCGTTAAATCACCTACGACACAAAATAATCCTCAACTTTCATTTCATTTTGTGATTTCCCTCTAAAGTTCGATCAAAGATTCCCATGATGTTGTCACTATCAATCCTAATATTCTTCCTCCCCTGCCACTACATTAGGGCCCAATCCTTAGGCTTTATCACTTCCATTTGGCCTTGTGCCCTCCTAAACCCATCTCGGTTGTGCATGTGGAGGAATTGGAACCTTTTGAACTTTCCCTGATAATCCTTCCCTTGTTGCTTCAATGGGTCCTAGAAGGAAAACCCCCATGCCTGAAAATGAACCTAGTGTTGTGCCTAGGCCTAAACCCCATCAAAAAAGAAGGAGAGGTGGGGTTGGCCCAGTCCAAGGATATAGTTGGGTTATGCGAACTAAAAAACAAACCCATCAAGCACATCAGACCCACTGCTAAGAAGGGGAAAAAATAATCTTCATGCCAGGTGGACATGTCGGCCACTGATAGCGAAGGAAAAAGTGTTGAGGAAAAAGAATCTAAGGGTGGCACCATGGTGGTTGCAATCTTTGATGTGGCAACAAAAAAAAATAGTGTGAGGAGGTCCCACAAACTGGCCAAGAACAAAAAGGGGGTTCTGATGGATGAGATTTCTAGTGATTCAGAGTGGATCACTGGTAGCAAAACTAAAGGCAAAAAACACTGTTGAGGGGATGGAAGAAGATTTCATGCAGGGCCCTAGTCATTTCTCTGACATGAACCATATGCTTAAGGAGGACTCCACCCACTCCTTGGATTCCAAGGTTGGTGAGGAAGAGGCAACCCAGTGCAAGAAAGACAAGGATGAGGACTTTGGCATGCTACAGGAGCGGGTTATTAAACTTGAACGAAAATTCAATAGTCTGGCTCAGTTCACTATTAAAATGATTCGCAGATCGGTTGTCACACTTTTGGATGTCATCAAGGAGGAAGCAAACAAGAATACCCTGGGAGAAGATCCCAACTAGATTGGGGACGATGTTTTAAACCTCCTCGTCTAGAAATGGGCAAGTGTGGACAGTTAGTGGTTGAATCTGTGTTGTGTTGGGTTCTTGTTGTCAGTGTGTAGTGTTTATGTCCTATTTTCGTTGTTTTTAGTATAATTTTTATGATGTTTTGATTAACTTGGTTCCTTTTTGGCCCTGCGGGTTTTTCGTGTAAGGGGTACAACACCTTGTAAATGTTGCTTATATAATCAAAAACATTAAGATGCAAGATTGAGACATCTTTCCTAATAGTAATAAATTCATATCCAAATTTGATTCCCTAGAAAAGAGCCTATATGATAAGCTTTTAGAAGGCACTTCCACAAAACTACTAATTGAATTTCCCCTTTTAGTAGAGAGCAATAAAATTGATAATGTAGTTGGGCTTGCAATAGAGAGGCTCGTAGTCAATTAGTCACTACGAATGATGCAAAGAGAGTTAGATTGATGTGATGAAGGGAATGATGTGAGTTTGGGTGATTCTTTAGAGGTCAATCCCATTATCTTTGATGAAGAGTGTTTGGTTGCTTCTACAAGATCCAGTACAATTATTTGAGGAAGTCAAAAAGAGGAAACCCTCTTCTTCTTTGTAGTCTAGAAAGAGGAAGAGAGGAAAATGAGAGAAAATTACCACTTTAGAGATGGGCCTAGCCTAAGAATAGCTCTAAATCTCCTAATCCTAAAAATTTGTAAATTTCGTTAGTTGGAATGTTAGGAGGTTAGAAGTGCAAAATAGAAGAGCTATGGTGATAATAATTAAAAAATCTAGAGAAAATATTGACTTGATGCTTTTGCAAGAAGTAAAGACTAATTTGAGTACATTGATAGAACATGTTGATAAATTGTGGTGAGGTTGGAGGTTGAAATGTTATGGCTTCTTACTATTAATTGAAACAAAAATATTACAAAGCTTATATGCAAACTTATTTCCAAACATTCTTTCTTATGCTCAAAATTGCACTAAGCACATGAGCAGAGAATACTCAAATACTTGCATACTCTTCTAGACTCTAAAGGGTCTAGAGATCAAATGGTGCCTACTACACTTCTAAGGAAACTATTTATAACAAATTTCAAACTTCTTCAATAGTTTATAAGGAATCATATCGACAATATCAAGTAAACTGGTTGACACAAAAGGAGGTTTAATGTGACAATAAATTGGTCGATAGTGGCAATCCTTATACAATGATACTTTATGTCAGATAATATGTGTTGTATCCATCAAAAAAATTGTTGGAGCTTATGTTAGGAGTGGGGACCTTTGGTTGAAAATCAATGCCATCATAAACATCCTAGTTTAATGGTTTCCATGTGACATGAAATTTGGAATTTGTGATTAATATTCCAATATTGATAGTCATTGTCATATACCAGGCGAGGAGAAAAGTAAGATTCCCATCGCAGTCTTTTAGCAATCATAACAGTTGTAACCATGTCCTAAGAAAAAGGATAGGATTGAGGTGTTTAGGACCAATATAATGGAATAATTCTTTGATTTGTTTAATGAGGTGAGAACCACATGGGATAACCCAATTAAAAAAGGGTCTTCTAATCAAGTTGATGAGCATGAGATATGTATGATTGGTTTGGATTTTTAGGATAGTAAACTGCCCATAATTATCTCAATAATAATCAAGAGTGGAGATACACCCAATGTGTTGGAGACCTTTGGTTGTAGTTGTTGCACTTTGAAGATGTTTGTGGTTGACTCCTTTCATAAGAATATCACTTTGTATTAAACTGATTTAGGGTTTGGAAATATATATTAAATTTCCTTTCCATATTGAAACTTGGATGAGCTAAAGATGAACTTGTCATATACATAAAAACTCCAAGAAGGTCATGGCTCAAGTAGTTAGCAACAACATTAGTTCAAATATGCTTGCCATTGAACATATTTCCCATGCCTGGCTTTCTATCCATGGTGTTTATCTTTTGAAGTGAGGAACCTAGTACAATCAGTCTTGATAATAAAATGGTTAAGGTGCATAAGTTTCAAGCAGAATTTTCAAAGCATTAATAACCCCATAGATTTCTTTATGAAAAGATATCCTCTTTTGACATATTTTGGGAAGATACCACCTACATACTATAGTGTATATTCCTTACCATCTTTGATGAAGACAAGTTGTCCTCCCCAAGCTATGTTTGAGGCATCTGTATAAAGAATAAACTTATCAATACATTGAACATATAGGACAAGGAGATTACTTATGTTCTTAATCTTTTCAACTATAGTAATGTGTTGATAAGACCATAAGAGTTTCTCCTTAAATAATTGTTGGAGTGGCTCACAATCAAAACTATAAGCATCTTGGTAGAAATTGTTTACATAATTTAATATTTCCAGGAAAGCTTCAACAATCTTCCTATCAAAAGGGTATTTAAATCCTAAGACCTTTTCTTTGATGTGTGGTTGTATTTCCAACACGCCATTATTGACAATCATCTCTAAAATCTTACAAGAGATTTGACACCATTGGATCTTATTAAGAGACAAAAGAATTCCTAAATTAAATGCTAGTTTATAATTTTTTTTCTAGATGATACTTATGATCATCAAGCTTTTTGTTGAAAGTTAAGCTATCATCAATATAGACACATAAGAAATCTTCACAACCTCTGAAGATTGAATATGTTCTCTCCTAGAAGTATGTTAATGTGTAGTTCGATCAACATTACAATTCATTCATAATGATCAAAGGGGTAGCTAAATGTCATCTTGTATTGATCTTCTTCCTTGATCCAAGTATCTAATAGAATCCTGATTTGCAATAAAATTGTGAAAATATAGTTGAATTAGCAACCTTATCTAGAAAATAAGATTTATCAAGGATAGGATACAAAAAAGGAAGTGTTATAGCACTCAATGGCATGTAGTTAACTATCATTCTCTTTTTTGCTCTTTTTTTTCATTTTGGATGCTTATTAACTATAAATACATATCAACAATAAGAAGATAGATGATTTAATAAACTTACCTTTCTTAAGCTCATTTATTGCTTGTGTCATATTAGGATGATCATGAGCTGGAATTGGTATTTTCTTCCCTAGTTTTCTTTAGAATAGATATCATTGATCAATGTCACTTTTAATTCTACTAGTAGCTCTTTTGTTTTTATCATCATAGTGGTTGGGTATTTTTTTGCTACATAAATTAGTCGTGGAGTACTAATTTTCTTTCCATTCAGAGTAAACATAATACTCTTATTAGTACACCCATAAGGAATATATATGTCTATGAAGTTACCTCCTAGTAATACATCAATTGGAATTTGGTTCATAGCAAATAAGTCACAACATAAAGTATGTCCTCCAATGGTCATTTTTTGTTGATATTTGTATTTATCACAAACAAATTTATTTCCTTGGACATCAACAGTTGTGTATGCAGTTTTTCTTGTAAGTTTTTCCAATTCTTTGATAATAGGATATTTACAAAAGGACAAAGATGCACCTATATCTATTTGAGCATCATAGTACTTACCATTAATCAAGATGTATATGTATTGGGAGAATTTCCCACTAAGAAGTGCTACTAGAAAGTCATGTTTTAACTCTGGTGTAGGATCTGGTAAAGCAAAGATTACCAACTTAACTTTAGTAGGATTTTCTATTTCTTGGTCACTTATGATTGGTTCTTGAATTTCTTCAATTTTGAAGAAAGAATTAACTTGTAGATTATATGTATTTGGGAAAGATGGCTTTAGATCAAATATTTCCATCATATTGTGATATGTTTGGATAGAAAGATTCAACATAAACAAATGAACAATATTCTAGAGAACATTCTTGTAAGGCTTGTGTGATTTCATCTTTTGCAAATTCATTTGGTTGTGTGGACTTTAGTAGCTTTTTGTAAGGTTTAACTTCTAAAAACCCTGGCTAAATGGAACATTCTTCATTGGATGAATTGTAATATTTACCTTGGACATTGTAATATTGAAATCTTCCTCTTATTGGGGATCTTTTTCTTCCTCTATAGACTCCTTGTGATCTAAGTGGCATGTTCATCACTATAGTTGGATAGTCTTCATCATCATTTGATCTATAATGATGTCTGTATATTTCTTGAAGGGCTTATGCAAGATTTTCTAATTGCTTTGCATCAACATCTTCATATTCTTCAATAAAATGTTCATAGATGTTATCTTGCATATAGAGATCTTCATCTTCTTCAACTAGGTCCCATCACATGGCTGCATTAGAGGAGTATATGACTTTAACAATAGAAATTTTACATATACAGTCACAAGATTTATGGTCAAACTTGTTGCAAATATAAAGAAATATTTTATAGCTTTGAGGTTGAGGAGTAGTACAACATCACAAGTAGTTATGCTTTGGGGAATTAGAATGCTTGCAGGGAAAGGAGTGGCACTGATATGAGAGATTGCATTTTTTATGATGTTTGAAATTTTCGGCCTTCTTTGGTGAAAGGGTTACAACCATATTGTTGTGTTTCTAGGAACAAAGGGGTTGAGTGTTGAGCTTGATGTTTGGTAATTTTTTGGACAATTTTACACTCATTGATAAATCAAAGGACATGGTCTTTGGCATATTAGATAAGGTCACTAGCACGAGTACCTTCAAGAGATATACTGTAGAGTTGTATGTTTTCAACAATCTTGTCAAATAAATGATAGGGAAGGCCTTCTAAGTATTTGACTTTGGAAAATTCTTGCAAAGTGGGCTTAAGGTCATACAAGAAGATGTGGAAATTATTAGAATACTCTTCAAAATCCTTGAGATCACAAACTTTTATTGACAAAATTGTTTTTAGTTGTCTTTCTCTTTTGTAGATATCTTCAAGACAAAAATTTTAATTAATGTTGAAATCATTTTATTTGATCTTCTTGGATTCTTTGGTTGTTTTCAATTTTAAATTTGGTATAGACATGAATCGTTTTGAGCTTCAAATTTTGAATGCCACCAATCAACAGTGATTCCCCATAAATACTAAACAAGAAGTTTGACATCTTCTCTTGACAACTAAGCAAGGTCATGTGTGGTACAATATGTATTAATAAATACTTATATATAAGGAGTTAAATCACAAATGCAATCAATATCTAAGTACTATCTTATAGTTGGATTGGAAATGATCCTCTCATTACAAAAAAATAATTTTTTATTCTTTTTATATTGTTTTGATTAAGGTAAGCAAGGATTTTGAAAGTGCCTAGACCCTTGTACAATAAGATCAAAGAATAAAGAAAGTGGGAAACTAGGGTCCTGACCCTTAATAGAATTTCCATAAGGCAAGGCAAAACAAGCCCAAGTTGGCTAGATATAATAAAGAAATAACACAACCAAAAGAGAGGGACAACAACAAACAAAAGAAATAGTTGGACCCCCCAAGGTCCCTTTTAGAATATACTAGGACTAGAACGAGTTGGCCTCTCACTCAACACTTGAGCATGAGTTTGGAGAAGTGATATAGGAGGAGCCTTCTTCCTCCTTATGACAATGCAAGGGACATTAGCATCCAAATTATTAGAACAAGCAGAAGTAGGGGGGATTTCCCCACAAAGAGCCCATCAACATGTGATGAGATAACCAAGGAACATTGAGGTGAAGGGTGGCCATCCACCACATGAGTAGTATGAAGTTGTTCCAAAGCCAAGGGAAAAATGGTGATTCTTTTTATATTGTTGGATAGCCTTTCTAGGTTCTAAAGAAGTATATTTAATAAGATTAGAAGGCTTTGATTTCTTTTCTTCAAATATCAACTAACCTAGGGCATTAGACAATTCAATGAGCTTGGTATCTATAGTATCAAATGTAGACTTTACTGACATAATTTTATCTCCAAAACTATGGATATTATTGATTTCTTGGTTTGGTTTGGTCAAACGATCAACAAATCGTTGCTCATTTTAAGAGACCATTGTATGGGTATCAACAATATAATTTCCAACCTTTTAGACTTTCTTTTCAATATTATCTACAATATTTATAATATACATAACATCTTTACACAGATCATGAATATTTTCTTGAAGGTGGTCACAAGAGTGAGAGATATAATTCCTATGTTTAAAATTTATCGATAGTTATTTTTTTTTCTAGCTTGGAGGGTTGGAATGTGTATTGGAACATTGAAACTAAGCCATAATTAGTTTTGTATGATCCTCGTAAGGGAATCCATCTTCCATCTTTATACATTGAGACCTCTACTTCCTTGTACCATTGCAGTATTTTTGCTCGAGGCAAAGTTTGTGCCAATCCATGAAATGGATGATCCTACTTCATACTTTTCCCTTTATTTTTTATACTAACTTTTCTTGAAGGATTGGGGCCTTGGTTAATGGGTTCATATTCTACTTTGAAAAATAATTGAGCTTTTCTATAGCTAGAGGATGAATTGAATGAAGATTTGGCAGAGTGGAAAGGTACTTCGAAAGGATTAGTGGAAAAGCTTATTGTAGAGAGGCTTCTAGGTATAATGTTTATTTGGTTCCCTCTAACCTCATGGACTAGTTTCATAGCTTCTAATAGTTTGGAGAAAAATTTCTCATCCAATCTAATCTTCATTTGATAGGTATATCTATACTATTTATATGACCCTTTTGCAATTGGACTTCACCATTAAGTGCTTGCACATAAGGAAGGTTTTCAAGTATCTTTGAATGGTTGGTGTTAGTCATAGAGTATAACACCTATATTTGGAATGAGGCATACTTGAATTTCCCAAACATATTTAACCCACATATTGAAGAAAATATGCCCCAAAAATCAAGAGAACCATGTGTGACTTTTGCACATCCATTTTCTTATGTAGCTATAGTAAAATTGGGGTAAAAAGAAAAGCACACAAAAATTTTAGTCAACTGAGGGAGACTTGAAAAATAATAGGCATGTTCATATTTCACTTTTCTACAATCACAAAGGGCTGAATAAGAAACTAGTTGGATGCTTTCGGGAACACAAGACCCAATATAAACTAAAATTGCTCAAAAATGGAAAAAATTAACATCTTTATGATGGATAAGGAGGTATTTCCACAGCGAGTCAAATTGTAATATTGCTATCAGGATTCAATCATGTAGTTTTATGAGTCAAACTCATTGACCCATGTTTCATGAGTAGTGGTTCACAAGAACCCATCTATCATGATAGTGAATGGTCCACTTAGCACTCATTGCATCTTGGTGATGCTCACATAGGTGAAGCACTGGGCCTTCCCGGGATGCCACCCATCCCAGTACTACTCCATGAAGTTTGAGAAGTTTGAGTAGGGTCATATTCAAGAGTAAGATCTACTACTTTCATTCTAGGCATAAAAAAATATTTAAATGCAAACCTAGATATTAGATTCTTAAATGGATTAGGATGAAAAGCACTTTTCTTATACACTATTTCAGCTTTCAAGATAGGAGGCTTATAATTACTCACAGTTCCTTGGAGAACTTCAGAAGTGTCACTCAAATATTTCTTTGATCCTAAACTTTGCTTCAATAGGTTGGACTATAGGAACCTTGAACAATCCATCAATGCTTTCTTCATTGATATGCTCAATGTCATTGTGAGATCAAAAAAATATTTGGAATTCGGTCATTTTTGGGTGATAAGTTACTAGACAAAATCTGAAATAACTTATAAGGGTTTTTATAAGACAACAAAGGATCTTAAGAGCACTATAGATAACAAGGCCAACAACAACTAAGATAATTATGAAAGGCTCAATCTCAACCCAGAGAGAAAACCCAATAGTGATAAGTCACTTTGTTATTCAAATGTAACTTAAACAACCTTACTAGAATAACTTACAACTTGAGACCTAGATTTGATTATCACATTGATAAGACATATTGATAAGTAGTGGTTTGAAATGGGTTCTCAAGTTTATCTAGCTTAAGGTTGCCTAAGTTTCCACTCTTAATGAAAAAGTAGGGGAAGGTTGTTAAACTTGAACTTAAGAAATGAGAAGGGAAGGTGGTTAATAGTGGCTTTTCTCTTTGTCTGAAGGTGGCTTGGGTAATAATTGAAGAGGGTGGTGTCCAATTTAGGATCTACACAATATATTTTTCAAATGATTATAGAGAATGGAATGAGATGTGGAATTGAATGGTAGAGCATTTAGCAATGATCCTTGGGTTGTTGGGTGTGAGTTTAACATGGTAAAGATAGAGAAGATAAGGTAGGAGGTTCAAGATTTGATTGAAAAGAATTTCTTTTGTTGGTACAAAATAAAAGAAAATTTTAAAATCAATACTTACTTTTGGAAGGAGAATGGGAATAGTAAAGTAGTTTGGTTTAATTGATTGCAATGTCCCCTTTGTAAATTTTTTGCTATTTTATAAAAAAATTGTATTTTTCTAAGCAAGGAATAACAAATTGGAAATAAAATAAAATTTGGATAATCATTGTAGATAGTTGAGATTGATTATTTAAAACCCTCAACTTCATTAGAAAGAAAGTATGAAACCCTTATGCATTGAAATGGATCAAATCTTGGTGTTAAACTTGATAATATATGGCTGTAATTTTTTATAACAAAAGTATAAATTGTCATCAAACTTCATATCTAATATAGAAATATCAATACAAGTACAAATTGAATAATGTCATAGTATTTCTGAATTTTGCAATGTCAAATCCCCTTACAAAATGCAGAAATTAAACAAGTTGATACCAAACTATCTAAATAAGCCACCAACATGTAGATCACCCTCCAAAATGCTAATCATAAAGTACCAAGGAGATTTTCCCTCAATGGAGAATGATGAAATGTTGATTCACCTTAATAGGAGGTTGGAAAATATATAGAAGCTAATTGTAGCACTCAAGGTGGTCAATATGTTGGCCACTCACTAAAAATATGACAAAAATGGTGCTTTCCCTCCTTGGAAGTGGTACTACAACCGTTATAAGCAATTAATAACTTGGAATGACCTGTGGTTAATGCCTCAAACCCTAAAATCTGCAAATCTCCCTTGAAAAATGAATGATATCAGCAATAAAGTGATAGTATGACACCTCCAAATCCTCTCAAAATGGTATGAACTAGTCCTAGGGAGGGCGCTCTAAGTAAATGTGCCAATATTAGCAAATTAATGACCTAGGATTGCATATTAGTTGAAATCATGTGATATTCTCCTCTACAAAAATGATGCTTCTAATCTAGTCAAAAATAGTGATGAACAACAATAATAAATTTGAAAATTCAACAATGAGACCCTCCAAATTCCAATCACCCAATTTGCTTGCAAATATAATCACCCAACATAAAATTATGCATCAAAACTTCAAATCAACACACCATGCAACTCCCATGTGAAATTGCTAATGCAAGAAAATGAGAATTGTTGTCCTCACCTCTAAACTGGATATCCAAGAGGGTTTTTTTCCTAAAATATCTCTATAACAACCAAGGGATTTTGTCCTTGAATGAATATAATGAACATTTTGTTGACTATTAAGTGGATCCTCAAGGCCATGAAGGGTGAAAAGTCTTGAAGTGTGTTGGTAAGAAATAATATTTATAATGGAGTCCCTAAAATGAAAAGGGATTGATAGGGGCCTTATCCTTTTGACTTCCTCTCTAGGTCCTTTCCAATTAAGCCGACAAGTTCCCCAATCTTTGGGAGCATTTTGAAAGCTTGGGATTCAATGAGGCATCTTTTGGTTAGTTGTGAGTTCTTTTGTAGGGGGAACAAAACTTAGGGTTTGGATCTCTTTGGTGGAATTTGTTTTGTAATAACTCACCTTTATACTTTAGCAAAGTTTGTCTTCCCAAATGGTGGTTCTCTAAAGGTAGTCATTTGCAAATGTTCTTAGAGATGTTCATCTCCTTTCATGGGAGGATATAAATATGAATTTTATGAGCTTTTGAATTCGTAGAGGAGAATTTATACTTCATTGGATAAATCCCTCTAAAGTATCTCTCCACATGTGACTCTCTCCTTTAATACTTAGATTTAGGGTAGTGTAAAGTTGGGGGAATTCCCTCCTTTTCTTGAAATCTCTAATAGATCTTTGTATGATAAATTGTCTTTCTCCTAGGACACTTCTAATTCATTGAATAGTAAACGGGGCCTAGTTGATTCCCCTGAGCAAGTTAATATAAAATTGAATTATTTGATATTTTGTATTGAACCTAAAAATTATTGTTTTTAGTAGTTATTATTGTATCAAAAACTTGTGGATATCACTTTTTTTTCACCTAGATTTAATATGGACCCGTTTTTGTTGTGTACTGTGGATTAGAATTTCTTCCATCTATTTTTTATTGTAAATTTTATTAAAAAGTTTGGCATTTATTTTTGGAGGGAGGGAGGAAGCCAATGTGTTGATAAAGATAACATTTCTTGGTTCAATATTTGGTTTAAGTCTATTATTTATACTAAGAGTTTGTATAAGTTTAGAAGTAATTGTGGCTTATTGTGTCTAGTAAGGTTTTTTGGATTTTATCAAAAGTAAGGAACAATGTGATTTTTTAAGGAAAAGGAGGTATCATAGAGACTTTTGTCATGAGTTCATTTTTCTATATTAATCTTCATGCTACTTTGATGTTGAAAGAAAGATACAAGCATGCCAAACATGGAAGCAAGGCATCAATGTGTGTTTTTGGTGTCATTGTGTAAATATCATAATAGAAGTGCCATACAAATGTCACGGTGAAAGATCAGCCAAAATACTATATAAGATATGATAGTGAAAAATATGGTAAAATTTTTGCACAAACAGTTGTTGCACCAAAATATCAACATGTTAATGCCCGATATAATTGCCAGAGGTAATGAATCCACGAGAGGTGATTAAGCCATGTCACGAACCCGAGTGTTGTGCCACACAACAAAAGGAGACCAAGGGCACACACCTTGCAACAATTCCCCTCAGCACAGGCGAGGGGTTTGAACCTGTGACCCAAGCTCTAATACCAATTGTTGCATAGACGGTTGTTGTTGCACCAAAAGATTGACTTGTTAATGCCCGATACAATTGCTAGAGTTAATGAATCCATGGGAGGTGGTTAAGCCATGTCACGAACTTGAGTGTTGTGTTGCACAACACAAGGAGACCAAGGGAACACACCTTGCAACAAATTTTTTTGTTCTCTCCAATGAGGAGAATGGGAATTTCAAGAGGGAACATCATCCAAGTGGGAGAAAAAAAACCAAAGGACAAGTGCCACAACTATGAAGGAACAAGGTATGAAAGTGAAATGTGAAATGTGAAAGTAGGAGAATAACGAGCAAGGCATAAACAAAAGAATAAATCATATCATGAAACAACAAAAAGGATGAGTGGAGGAGGAGCATAATAGACAACACTCAATAAAAAATCCAAACATAAGTAATGTGAATATACAAAGAGATGTAATAAAAGGAGAAACACAATAATTGTTGCTCCATAAAAATTCCATAAAACCACAAAGCAACTATATTTTTGGTCAGGATTATAAAAGTGCTTTTGAAGACACTTCATGAATTCACATCCTATCAAATCCATTGAAAATAATATTAAAGGAGAACATAGAATAACAAAACTGAAACAAAAGAATGCTCATGCTTCTTGTGTCAACAATCACCACTAAAGGTATTTTTTCTTCATTCACATACTAGATAAGAACATGAGAAAAAACCATAAAATGCAAGTAAAAGAATACAAAATAAAACATGGAATGTAGAATACCATAGAGTGTAGGTGATTATAAACCAATAAGATTGTGATAATATTCTTCCATGAGGAGGTCATCCTAGATCAATCATCAATAATGAAAAGGTAATCATATTGGATTTTGCTTGTGATAGACCAAAATCATCATGTAAAGGTGACCCCTTTACAAAAGTTTGGTTAAGAGGAAGTATTATTATTTTAGCTTTTGTTACCCAAACTTGTTTCTTCTTTTCTTCCTTTATCATTGCTTCACTTGCTTGATCTTATAAGTGAACACTAGGATTTGATGGTTTTTGTTCTTATTTTTCAATTTTATTTTCTTCTTTCTTCTCTTCTTTCTTTGCTACACATTTTTCTACTCTCTTCTGTACATGCTATGTTTGATTCCTTATTTAAAATGCACTCTTCTTAGGCAAGGTAGGTGGTGTAAATGATCTATGTGTTTTTCCTTTGGCACATGTTTGATAAAAAAAGAAAACAAAGCAACACTTCTCATTGTATTAACAATTAATGTTCTTGAAAACAATTTTGGCACCAACACCACTTATTGCATTAGCAAACAATATGTAAAATACAAAGAATTTTTTCCTATGCTAATCCTACCTTATTCATTTTATTATGCCCATGTGCTTGTATTTATAAGCACAAACATAGTATATTGTTTTTCCAAACAATGTGAACCCAAAACTAGGGGAAAGATCCACCTATGCATGCAAAGTGTCACATTCCAAAAAAAGGGAAAAAATGGGATACACTCTATAACCCAATCCCTACACTTAAGGGAATAACATAATGGAAACTTATGCTTCCAATTTACCATCTTGGAAAGTGTGCCCCATATGTAATAATTTGTGTGTTAATTATTTGGTACTCATTTAGGAATGCTATATAAAGCATACAACACATTCTAACAAACTAACATTTGTGTACTTTCCATAAGGACCACTAAAACATTAGTCAACCACTAAGATCAATTATGCCTATTAACTTCCTTCTTATCCTCAATAATGTCTTTGATAAAGTGATCCACTAATCTTTGTGAATAAGAAAATCTTCCATCTTGAGTTTCCATAGCTCAATTTTTTGCTAGAGTTCTCACTATTTTTTGTACACAACTTGGATTCACCTAGAAAGAGTTCCCACTCAAATAATATTATAAAGCCAAAATACCCTGCCCCTCATGAATCTTGTCTAAAACCAAATGAAAGGAAAACAATCGTACTTAATAAGTTGTTACTATTTCCTTGATAAAATTTTACAAGAAAAGCTATGCTAGTATAATCTAAAATACAATAGAAAAGAAACAATGATGCAAGATTTATCCTAAGAAACCCTTTTGAAAAAAATCTATTAAAATATAACTAATCATATTAACAAATCACAATATAATGAGATTTATCTTAAGCTATTCCTCTAGCACTAATGGTAGTCACTATATTCACAAATAATATTCACAAATTAATGAGTTTTCTCTTATACTATCCTTCTAGTACCAATAGAACTTTTGTATTAACAAATAATATTCATAGTACAATGAGATTTCTCATATACTAATCTTCCACCACCAAATTTTTACTCAACTAATATCTTATACCTTCCTTATAATATAGATTTAATTTTATTTTTTTAAACATATTTTGCTAGCATCTTTGATGGAATAATCTATATGAAATACTATGTTGGACATGAACAAAAGTGATCTTTAGTGGCATTTTATAATTTCTACAATTAACTTAGTTTAACCTTTTATTGATGGACTATATCTTATGTACTTTTATGATATCTAAGTACGTTTCATTTTATTTTTTCCTTTCCATCTCATGTCCTTCCATTTTAATTCCATTTATCTTTGTACTTTGTGTTTTAAATGATATAAAATGACTAGTTGAAAAGTTAGAATTTCCTATTGGTGTAGGTTTTTATTTTCCTAGTGGGTTAATTTATTTTCCCTTAGTCCTAGGTTTTTCCTACACTTAATTAAGCTTGCTTAGGATAATGAAGTGAGTTTATTACTAGGAGATAAGTGTGTGGTGTCCCCTTAAAGGGTGGAACCAATTTCCACTTTTGGTGGCATCCTCCACTTTTGGTGGTCCATCTCCACCTTTTGTGGTTGATTCCTATTGGTTGGATTTTCCACCTACCTTCTCTCCTAATTTCTATATAAACTCACTACCTAGCTTGTATTTGCATACTCTTGCATCTTCTTGCAATTTTTTGTATTGTATCTTTTCAGTTTGGAAGCTCGTAATGCAATATTGTCACATCGACATTGCATAATAGCTCAGAGTCCTAGTTTGCATTCTTATGTTTTTCTAGTTTATGCAACTTTGATTTTCTCTTAAAAATTTCCTTGGGTTATTCAATCTATTTCAGATTTCTAACATGGTACTAGAGCTTTTATTTTGAGAAATCTAAGTTCATAGATTCCTGATTGAGAGATTAAGTTTCTTGCAAAGACCTTGTAAATTCTTGTATGCTCTTCTCTTGCATTCTGAACAATATGAAGAATTAAAAAGGATTTGCAAAGATCTAATAACCTCTTCATATTACATGTGTTTTGTGAGATCTGGGTGGTTGCAACATTTCTAGTTATACTGGCAGCATTTTTTACTATTCCAATGCATCTAGAAGGCTCAAGAAAGTTAGATTTTTCTTTTGTTTCATCCAAATTGGAAATCATTTGACAAAGTTGCAAATGGGGGTTTGAAGCTCAAATCTATGAACAACTTTTTATTGGAGCATTTCGGCCCAAACGGACCTTGTCATTGTGTTCAGAAGGCCCAAAAACCCCTATACTCATAAATTTTGTCTATTTTAGACAAATTTTATTTTTGGAAATTTTTCTTTTGCTAAGAGGGCCATCGTTGCAAGCTAAATTTAGCCAATTTTAAAAAAATTCATAACTTTTCACCATAGTGTCTATTTTCTGCAAACGAGATATCATCAGAAAGTTGGAGATGAGCACTTTCCATTTTTTGCCAAATATTGTAGGTTGAAGCTGTTTGGTGCAAATTTCTTCAAAGGCCATAACTTTCGCCCAGTGCTCCATTTTTCAAAAATGAATAGTCATTGGAAAAGTCTTGAAGAGACTACACAGTCATAAGACTAATTTTTCCATATTTTTTCTCAAGTTCATCTTGTATCAAAATTTGTAATTTTGGCTATTTTGAGCCTATTGAGCATTATATCTTGGAAAAGGGTTTGTAATCACACTAAGTTATAAAGTGACAACCTTATAATATTTGGGGGGTGATATTTGATAAAAGTGAAAAGGGTGGGAGTCTCTTGGTACATTGTTTTGATTTGTTTGCTTTTGCTCTTTCGTTTTCATGGATCATTCTAAGGTTCATTTGTTCACATCATATAATTATTCAACATGGCATCAAAATGCATGGAGTATTCTAATGACTGAAGGTTACACTCTATATGTTGAAAATAAGGCACTTGAATCTATAGATGTAGATAAAAAGATAAAATGGATGATTGAACATACGAAAGCTCTTGGATATCTTTGTAGACTTGTCTCTCAAGATTTGTTATTTCAAATTGAATCGTGTAATAATTCTAATGAAGCTTGGGATAAATTGAAAACATTGTATGGTACTATAGATGAAGTAAGAGGCTATCAAATTGATAATGAATTGATGAGCCTTGATCCTAAGAACTTTGAAAACATCTAGGACTACATCACTAAGGTTAATGATTTAAGAGAGCAATGCAAAGCATGTGGAATTTATAAGGACATTCAGTTGGTCTATAATACATTGAACAAACTTGGTCCTAATTATGCTTCTTTTGTTTCTAGCTTTCATACTCATAGGTTGACTATGGGATTTGCATTTACTACACCTTCATTTGCTTCATTTTTTGAGATGTTAATGCATGAGCAACAAAATCTTGTATCAATGGGTCTCATCAAGACTTCTAAATCTCAGGCATTGTTGGTTAGTCAAGTGAAAGAATTAGAATCAGATAAGAAATAGAAGAAAGCAAAGAATAATCCACATTCAGATCACGCAACGAATAAATCCGTTTCCAAAGAGAATTCATCTAAGAAGGAAAAGTCAACTTGTTCATATTGCAAGAAGCTTGGACATGAGAATTCTTGTTATAAGAAGGATATTGATGAATTGAAACATCTTCTTAAGAAGAATTAGATTGATCTACCTTCCAGAATGTCTGAGTCAACTTCTTCAAAATAGTCTAAAAAGGACAAAGGTAAAGTTGGTTTGGCTTCTACTTCAAGAAATAAAGGACATGTTATTTGCGCTTTTAGATTCAAGAGCATCTCATCATATGGCATCTTCATAGTCTTGTTATCCTCAAATTCAATTGGGCTCAATTAGTGGGATAACCCCTATGAAACTTGTTTGTTTTGTAACTTGTGAACTCTAAGCATGCAAAACAAGGTGAATTTTGATTTCAACATTTGTTATGAAATCAAGTTTGTATGAGTGAGAATGTTATTATGTCATTTTTGTTGATTTATCTTATTGTTAATTGAATAAGTGGCGATTCTTTCTTATGATTGGAAGGACATTCAAGATAGAATATATAAACTTTGAGTTATATTGATTACTTGAAATTGTGTGATGTAAGTGTTTCTTGGTGAAAGATTATCAAGACTTTGGGCTTGGATTTATTCACTTTGTGTGCAGATCTATTGGTGAAGTGGGTTGATAGACTTTGTGCTACAATATGTGTCATTTGTTACTTCAAAACTATCATAGAGGGCAACAAGAAGACTTTGTGCTTTTGTGTGTCTTCCAATTACTTATAATTTAGTTGTACTGGTACTCTTTGATTACTCTTACGTTTAATTAAGAATATTGGTGATTACTACTTAGGTAGATATTTAGAGGTGTAGAGCATTGAAGAATATTACTGTGAAACATTGTAAACACATTTTTTGAAAGAAGAGAAAATGGCGAATGTAACACACCCCACATGGTTAAAGCTAGTGTAAATACTTTAGGATTGGCATAGTTTAATTTTTTTTCCAATAAGCAGTAAGGAGGTAGCCCCGCTTTCAAAGAGGAGAGAAAATTCTCATCATAATTGTGGTTGAAATCCATATTTTGTAATTTGTAAAGGAATTACAAAATATTCACCCAACAATTTTTTAGCAACTCTGTTGGGGATACGAGCACACAATCAAAGCCTCATGCTTTTAGTTGAAGTGGGAAAGTATTCCAGTGTCTTATTGCAAGTTTATTAATATCTTTTGTTGTTGATTTTTTGTTTTGTTTCAAAAAATACACTAGCATACAAAAGATATACTCGCAGTCAAAGGGTACAAGGTCAAGTTGATCCATTTTTTTGAGTTGTTGCTAAGCCATAATATTATTCCTTCTCCTCCATGGGAAAGGTCACCATTACAGTGTATAGGAAGTTATCCTCCTCAAATAATAAAATCGCCACTCCCAAACGAAGCTTCTAATTTTGTGGGAGTTTTACCTATCACACCAGTTCAAGCGACTATTGTTCAAGGTGCTATGGTAGCTCAACCACCATTAGATCCTTGTGGCAATGCCTTTGGCCCTTTAAATTTGGCAGCCCCTTTACATGAACTTCCTTGCATTTCATGCAAGAAAACCCCCAAATTCTATGGTAATGGTAAGCAACACCCAGACGAACATATTGTTGCAAGTTTTATATTGTATTTGGTGTTCTTGGTGTTGAACATGAAGACGTTTCTGTAAGGTTATTCAATGAGACCTTACAAGGAGTAGTAGCAGAATGCTTTTATACTCTTGCTCCTGGTACTATTACAAATTGGGCTACTCTCCATACCAAAATTGAAAAACATTTCAAGCCTGCAAAATGTGCACATGCCTTGTTAGCACAACTTAACTATGAGAAAAGAAGCACACTGTAATGTCGTAAAATTGCACCCCTTGCAATTTCACATACATTCTTGCATCCACTTTAGTGTCCACTCCTTTAGCATCTTGTGTAGGCTCATTTTAGCCCCTACATTATCCTTTTTCCCCTCTCAAGATGCTCAAGATCCCTTTTTAGCAACTACCTTCATGTGTCAGCTTTGCATCAACCTTTGTGCTTTCCCCATGCCTGTTGTTTTGTAATGTGATGTGTCTAGACATTAGTGCGTTGCGTGGATGTCTGTGCATTGCGCTAGTGTCCTGACATTTCAACGTTCAAATGGTTGTTTTTTAGCATGTTTTCCACTTGTCAGCTAGCTTTGTCGGTGGTAACGGCCCGAGATGCCTTGTAATTTCCCGAGAAGCTTCTTTTCCCTCTTTAAAAGTTGTATTTTCAACTCATTTGGCCTTCTTTCCCTTCTTAGCTTCTCTCTAGCTTTGGCTTGAGCCTTCTCCTCTTGCTATCTTGCTTGCACAACTCCATTTAGCTTGTTATAGAAGCACTCTCACATCCTTACAACACTCTTTGCAGCTCTCTTGGCTCTCGTAGCTATCTCTTGCTCTATCTCTTTGGCTTCCCTAAGCCTTGTAGATAATATCTCCCTTGTTTCATGCGTGCAAGCATCTTGGGATTTCTCACATCCCCTATTTATTTCATTTCTACTTCGTGATACGGTTTATCCTCCTTGAGCAAGGATTCTTTTATCACGTCATATTTTCTTACTTTTTTTCATTTCTCTCTATCTATTTCATTGTCTGTGGAGGTGGGAACACCAAAACGAGGGTTTGACTAAGGAAAACAACTATGCAACCCCAACATTTTATCTAGATCTTACACATGCAGGTATTGAAGACATTCACGTGCTGGAGACTTCATTACTTGGGTTGTTGTTAGAAGTTTTCTCTCTTTTTCTCCTACTTTATCATTTACTCTTTACTTTACTTCAGTTTTACTACATTCTATCATTTTCCTATATTTTGTAAGTTCTTAGCAATCTGATTGTTAGTTGTCACTTTGTTTTATTTCTATGATAAACTTAGTTCCTAGTCTGTACAAGAAGCCAACGCACCTCTGGGATGCTAGCGCATCGCGCTATAGTCTGTATTTCGTGCTGACGTCTTTTGGCCAAGAACTCGTTAGTTTGTCTATAAAACCCTTGTGATTTACTCTTTTTGATTCTAGAACTTTCGCTTTGTTCCCTAATGTAGTTTAGGGCAATTCGCCCCTTGAGGATCTCTTGAGAATAAAGAGACTCATGAGTAGTGAATCCCCCTTCTCTACATTTTGGTGAACCCGATGTGAATGAAAGTATTTTTTAAAAAAATAATAATTTATTTACCCCAACTTGGTGGGGTCATAACTTTTAACTCGGTGCTCAAAATTTAGAACTGTTTACACCATTGGAAAGGTCTCGAAGAGGAATAATTCAATCCCTAAAATACTATGCCTTCGATAGCCAAATTTTAGGGACCGATGCAAGTTTTGATCCCAACTACTCCAAAGACCTCCAAAAATGCAAATTACTAGAACCTAGAAAATACCAAAAAAATCAAAAAATCAAGATTTTCGGTTTTTCTCAATTCTGTCACCCCTAGGCTACTCTGGATCGACCGACTTGTTATTTATCGTATTCATCTTACTATTTTCAAAATGAATTTAATATCCTCTTTTATGAGTTCAATATATAATTATATTCAAAATTTGAATGATGTTCCATTTCATGCATGTGATAGTGACTTGGCTTTGCCCATGTCACTTGGTATCTTTGATCCTTCTCATGAGATTCCTCTTGCTTTGAAGGATATCTTGTTGCAAAAAGATGAAATCATTGATACCTTTCTTAACATTAATCTGCCTTGTCTTCATTCAAGTGTGCTCTCTTCTAGAGATAATGCATTAGTAAATGATGAATCTCTTCTCTATTCCAATGCCCTCTCCTCTAGAGATGATGCATTAGCGAATGATGAATCTCCTTCCACATTGGATGCTCCTCGGATCGATGTTGAGAATATGTCGTCAAATAATTATTCCAATAGACTTTGTGATGATTCTGTAAATGTAATCTATCTTTGTTGACCCTCAAAGGCCTAAGAGACTGGTCATTTACCTAACTCCGGCTAGTCCTTCTCCTAAAATTATTTGTTCTATTAATGGTGTTCCATTTTATAGAAACAAAGTCTACCATTTGTATGCATGATGGCCTCTCTCTCAAGCCATATAGCTCAATAACTCTTTCCATCCTAGTTGGACCTAGGGTTGTGAACACAACCTTTGATGTTATCCTAGAATTTGATTTCTTCAGGTGAAGTTAGGCATGCCTTGGCTAGCTTCCATGAATAGAATCACTTATGTCATCCATAAATGTTTAAAATTATCCCATGAAGGTGATGTACATGTCATGCATGATGCCAAATATCAGTCGTTGGTATCCCGGGGGGGCTATTCTTTGGATCATTTATGGCTCGCCCCAGTCGGTCCACTCCCTTTGAGAATGAACCTACTTTACTGAAACTATGTAAAGTATAAGACCGGGGGCAAGGGACAGTCGAAAGTAATCCCTCAGGTAGTGAAGCAACAAGCTGCCTCCTCATCTCAAAAGAGAAAGTAGAGGCCTTCCCATCCTCAGGGTGCCCCTTCTACTCCCCTTTCTGAAGAAGAATTTTGGATGTCTACTCCTAGATTCCACATAAGAAGTCCAATTGTGCCTACTTTGCATAAATCCAAGATTAGGATTTAAGACCTTCCTACTATGTCTCCTGGACCTTGGCCCTACCTTTATGGTAGAAGAAAGGATCCCCATGGAGGATCCTCTATGTCTCGGCCTCCGCAACCTCCCACCACTCTTGATCCTAAAGAAGTGAAAGGGAAGAGGTCCACCGCCAAGGTGTTAGAGCTGACTCCCCCCACTGTCTCTCAAATTCCTCTTGCTCCCATTCAGAATTTTATCCCTCCGTTGAAGATGGCTATGATGGACACTCTTATGGCTAAGTAGGAGCCTTTTATCCCTTCACAGCTCCTGGCCTCTAGCTCAAAGAGTCATAGAAACTACCTTGTGCATGAGGGAAACTGCTGGAAAAAGGCTCTAGCGGCTGAGCAGGCCTGCATGCAGAGAAAGGAAGAGGAGTCGACTACTCTTGTTTCAAGGCCCCTTGATGTGTTCTCCTCTCTCCTCCCCTCTGCTTTTGTTAAAAAAAAATTGATTATGTTGCTCGCTCCCCCTACAAGTGTGAGTGCACCTAACCCTAAAAAGGTCTAGGTGTTTATTGCTCCTTCGTTTGAGACACCTATTTTGATGCCCCTCCTGGACATCCCATCATTTTCTAAACTTGTGGACATGTCGAGTACTTCGGTGGTTTTTGTTGTGGTTTTCTCTGCCTCCTCTGCACCTATTGCCTCGTATGTGGGAAGTTCACACCCTCTAACGAAGCAAAAGGTAAAGGTTGGCCCCTCTAGCAATGGAGGGCATAAGAGGAGCCCACCTTCTTCAAAGGGTGGTCTTGCGCTACCTTGTTCCATCCTAGTGATGGAGCAAGTTCCAAATTCCCCTGAGTTTGTCACTGCTCCTAAGTCACTTGGTGAGCTAAGCAGTGAATCTTGGTCGTCGTCCTCCCCGTCCATTGAGGTTTCACATAGCACTCTTGTAAAGTGCATGTCTAACTCTTTGGATGAGGTCCTGGCCTTTTCAATGATCTTTGCAAAGTCATTGACCATCACTCCACAAGAGCCTAGTAGAGAAGACCTTGTGAGGCCTTCTTCCTTAGCCCTTGTTGTAGGAGGGTCAGAAGCACCTCCTCTTATATATTCCACCACTACAAGTTCATCCACCTTCCCCTTATAATGACCTAGATTGGGAAGTGAACGACCTCTTGGTCAATGAGTGTTAGGGGGAGGCCTCTTCTTTACCTTTAGATTAGGTGTGTGTTTGTTGTGATGTGTTCCCCCATGTGGCATGTTTTATCTGTGGATTAACATGTTTCTTTATAGGTGCACCTGTGAAGCTGATTTCCAGTTCGACTCTACAGAGTCCCCTTCCACTAGGCTTCCTTCATGAGAGAGTACTTGGGGGATGCCTTCTTGCAGGTCTGCAAACCTATGAGGCACTTACATCTTACATTTAGGCTTCCTTCATGAGATAGTACTTGGAGGAATGCCTTCTTGTGGGTATGTGGGTTTGTAAGATGTTTACATCTTGTACGATTTGTCCATTGTTGGCCTAAGGTCCTTTGGTGTACTTTGTACAACTTCATAGTTCTGCAGGGCTATGGAGTCTTTTTGTTCAAAACTCCTCAAGAGAGAGTACATGTGGAGTCCTTTGTTTGCCTTGCACTTTCAAGTTTGCTAGATTGTGGTCTATTTCCACGATGATTTAGGTATACATTTCTAACTTCTCAATCTACTTTACTAAACACTCATCAATATGCACACTCACTAAAGTGGGGGGAAAATGTATAGGAGTGAATTTGTACCCCTTAAGAAAATTCCCCTTTCACATACCCTCACCTGAGAAAATAAAATCTGAAGGAAAAATTCCACATCACCTACCTGTCTTCCATCCACTTGGTGTTTGTCCTATGTGTCAGTGAGAGAATATTTGTCGGGGATGCAAGTGCAGCGCACAGATGTCTTTATGACATATTTCCTAACAAGTTCTTACATATGAAGTTGGTAGAGGCGTTACACTCCTCATTGGGGATGAATTGTAACGTCACTCTTCAACCAACCGACCCGAAAATGACCTTTTTCCTTGTCATCCCACCTTCAAAAGCATTCATTTTCACTTCACTTCATCTTCTACACATTCACTTCATCTCTCTTAGCAATTCATTCCCATTCTCAAGCACATTTTCATTCACTTCGGCATTCTAGCACTCCATTGTGAGCATTGACACTCCATCAGCTCCACATTGCAAGTGTGAGACTATCACAGAAGTTGCGATCTTGGAGTCTTATGAGACATCCCTTCACCATGGTTGCAGCGGTGGTGACTTTGCCAAGTTTGTTGCTTGCATTCTCCCTTCATTGGCCTTAAGAGCCTTTGGGTGTAGGTGGTAACACTTCATTCCTCCCGTTTGTGATTTGATAGAGTAACATGTCTTTTGTAGTGTTCATTGCACTTCTTTTAGTCTTCTTTATCATATTTTCTACTCCATTGCTTTCTGGTTGCCCATGGAGGTGGAAAAACCAAAGCGAGGATCTGACTAAGGCAGGCCCCTATACAACCCCAACAATTTCCCCCTTCTTGCTTGTGTGTAGGTGGACATGTGCGTGGAGCTAGCTGGCGAATA
>VDFB02111802.1:0-22075 GCA_007258455.2 Sequoia sempervirens
TTGAATATTTAGCAAGTATTGCTCTCATTATTTATCTATACGCAATCATTGTGGAATTTATAATAACCTAATCAAGTGATATGGATGACCATCTCTTACCATATTTTCCTTTGCTTCATCTCACTGTGTGATTAGCAACCCATTGGATTCCCATAACTTGTACCCACAAGAACCTCAAATTCTTGGCTATGTAATATCTTCCTTGTCATTGCAGACCCTTTTTTCACATCTCAAAAGGTTTGTCAACTCTGAGGGAGCCCTTACATTCCATTTCCTAGATGCATCAGCAAAAAATTGAGCAACACGAGGTATGGGGTTACCTCTAGTCCTAAAATGTCTATAAGAAGGTGTTCCTACAAGGAATATAATCAAAGCCAATGTATCAAACTTTGCAGTCATCCAAAATCCAAAAGGCCAAATGTTGATGTCTTTGAAGTAACCAAGGATGGTATTCTTGAATGAGGAACCCAAATTAAGAGCCAAGTAGAACCGACTCCCTCCATGTGACGACTTAGAGTTAGTTGTCTCCTTTAAAACAATAACTTTAATGGTCTTTAAAAGAGCAATTCTTCTTGCTCTTTCAACTAGCCCAACTATCACTATAGTCATCATTTAACATGCAAAACATGCCCTAAAATGTGGAAGCAAAGACAAGGTGTGTGAACTTGATTTCTTCTAGCAACATGGAAATAAATCAACAAAGCATCAATTTTGCATCTAGCAATTATATGCTAGTTTATAGGAATGAATTAGTTATCCATTAGTTATGCAATAAGTAGTCATGTAGTCATTAAATTATGGATCATGGAATAAATTATAAATTAGTAACTCATCTGTTACATGTCAGTTACACAACCATTAGTTATACGAAGATTTTGTATAACAAATCATTACATATATATGACTTCGTAATACACTAGCATACGAAAAATTTAGGCTTGATATATTATTAATGGATCATGGAATAAATTATAAATCAGTATATCATCTATTACATGTCAGTTACACAACCATCAGTTATACAAAAATTTTGTATAACAAATCATTACATATGTATATGAATTCATATACACTAGCATATGAAACATTTAGACTTAATCAACCTCTTATTGTAACATAGATAAGCTTTGCTTCTTGTAGAATATCTGAGAAAGATACTTTCATCAATATTGTATCAAACCTTCCTAAGTTCTCTTCATCTCTTTTGATATATCACTTTCTTCCAAACACTCTGAAGTACTTGATAGTAGGAATCCTTCCATACGACAACTCATAGGGAGTCTTTGCACTGTTTTCTCTTGCTTGAACTTTGTTAAAAATGTAGACATTAGTATGAATTGCTTCTCTCCAGTACACTTCTAGTAGGTTTTCCTCTTTCATCATCATTATTATTGCATCTTCCTGAATAGTCATATTCTTTCTTTCAACCACTCCATTCTATTGTGGAGTCCTAGGGGCATATACATGTCTCTTTATTCCATGATTCTCACAAAAACTGTTAAACTAATTGGAGGTGAATTTGAATGCTTTAAAATTATCCAAAGCTTCTGATTTTTCTTTGAGAAAAGTAACCCATGTCATTCTAGAATAATCATCAATTAATAGCATGAAATACCTATTACCTTGAAATTTTTTTACTCTACTAGGACCGCAAAGGTCTATATGCACCAGTTCCAACTATCAGGTAGTAGATTGTTCCTTGAATTTGAAAAATTTCTTCTTTTTTTGCTTCCCAATTTGACATTCCTTCTAGACAACATTGATAGGATTTGTAATCCTTGGCATATCTTTCACAACTTGAATTGAACTGATCCTCACTAAGTTTTCAAAATTAATGTGACACATCCTTATGCCATTACCAAATTTCATTAATCTGAGTCATAAAGCAATGACCATCAACACCTTTAAGCTGATAAAAGTTTCCATCTATCCTTCTTCCATCAGTAACCACAATTTCAAAGCCTTTTTCGATCTCACATCCATCATCCTGAAACATAAGATTATATCCTTTGCTCCACATTTGTCCAACACCTAAGACGTTATGTCTCAAACCCTTAACATAAAGAACATCATCTATATTAAATGCTTTCCATCAAAACTAATTGAACCTTTTCCACATGTCTTAGCAAATGTATCATCACCAAACTTTACTGGACATTCTTCATATTTCTCAATTCTAAAAAACTTACTTTTTTCACTAGTCATATGATTTGAGAATCCATTATCAATAACCCAATAGTTATTTTCCTTTATAGCATGAAAAGTAGTCACCATAGTTCCTCCCGTGTTATTACCTACTTCTGGAGCACTTTCCTTCACACATCTCCCAATGTTGGCAGAATTAGTTTCATATTTAATATCCATAAACAAGCATTCACTATCCTCATCATCTGCATAATCAGATTCATCCTTAGATATATTGGCATCTTCTCTAACATAATACATTTTCTTAATTGCTTTACCTTTGTTTTCTACATTCTTGTCATTTAAAGCTTTGCTTGGACATCTTGAAGCATAATAACCAATCTTACCATAATTGAAACATTTGAAAGAAAACTTGCCTCTGTATTTACCAGTACCCTTTTTTCATTTTCCAAACAAAGTTTGCTTCAACATCATCAAGATTCTCCTAATTTGATTCTTCAGTATTTTTTGATTTGCCACTCTTAAAAGCAGACCCAACTTTTGCATTGCTTGGACCAAATTCTTTCAATTCAAAAGCAAATATAGCACCATACAACCGATCTTTATAATATTTTCTTAAATCTTGAACTTCCTCAATAGCATAAACTTTCTGACTATAAGATTTAGATAGAGTTCTTAGTACCTTCTTTACCACTTCCTCTTCTTCAAGATTTCCACCAAGACCTCTAATGGAATTGACAACTTTTTCCACCTTCTACATGAAGCTTGTAATATTTTCATCTTCAGACATCCTCAGGTTTTCAAATGTGATCTTTAAATTTTGCATCTTAGCTTGCTTGACCTTAACATCTCCTTCATATATACTTTCCAACTTTTCCCAAATAGTTTTAGCATATTTCAAATGCATAAATTTCACAAGTTCAGTATTAGAAAGACCACTTAAAAGAGCATACCTTGCTTTACCATTGTTTTCATAGGCCTTGATCTCATCATCAATACTCAGACCACCAATAGGCATAGTATATCCAGTCTTAACAGACTTCCAAACACCAAATCCAAGAGATACCAACAAACCTTCCATCCTTGTCTTCCAAAATCCATAGTCTGTTCCATCAAAAAAAGGTGTATCCCTCTTGTGTGTCATCCTAGATCTACCTCAAGTAGTTAAGCTTTCTTCCAAGGAACCTTTCTCTGATACCAATTGTTGAATGCACACAAGAAAACTGAGAGGGGGGTGAATTAGTTGTCTATTAAAACATCCAAAACCCTCATAAACATTTAGATCCACATCAACTTAATTAAGCCTTAATCTATTAGAATGATTTAGAATGAAAATAAATAACATAAACTGAAACACATCAACATCATTCATGATAGAACACCAAATTTACGTCAAAAAACCAACAAGGGAAAAACCACGATGAGGATTAGCTCACAATATAAATTAGTTGCAACATCAAATACAAAAGGCTCATTGTTAGAGGGCTCACTACCAAATTACAAAAAAGAAGGAAGAAGAGTGTTATAGTGAGAAATCCACCACAACATCACCAACACATTCACAATTCTTTTGAAGATTGTAGAAGCCTTCTGCTCATTGCTTCTAGTAGTCTAACTCATTAAGCTTGCACTACACTTCACAAATTCACACTTCACAACTCTACAATTCACATCACACACTTGCACACTTAGTTCTCCATCAAATAGTCACTTATTTATACCATCTTCAACCTTGAAAACATTTTCCAAAGTCAGTTATGCACCTCAACCATGCAAATTCAAATTAGTTCAGCACCAAAACATTCCCATAGTGGAAGGGAATGAAGGTGGACCACACCACACTTTAACTTAGGCCTAAATACATTCATACATGCTATGCCACTCTTCCACAATCATTGAAGTAAATCCAAAATTAGTGTAAACACCCAAGGTCGGCTGAACTTGTGTTAATATTTGAGCACATGCTTCCTCAAATCCAAAGATGACTCCTGGGTCCACCAAACATCACTTGAACACAATCTAGAATATTCCACAAACACCTTGAAATCCAACAAATTCCTTTGCAACAAATTTCACCTGAAGAATGTACACACCCAGTACACTCAGACAAGCTTCCATACACTAACTCAAGAAACCAACTTCCGGAGCACCAAACCACAAACAATTTTGACTATAGGTAAATATGATCATTATCAACACACTTCCAAAATCACAAGATCAAAAACCAAAGTGTGAAGAAATGTGGAGCAAAACCATTTATCTCTAACATCACTACAACATACAGTTCACACACGAGTGAACACAACTCTCTCTGCACAATAATCCAAACCAAAAAATTTTGAATATAGAACCTCTAAACAATTCTGACCAACATATCCAAACCACATAAGAAGATCTTTAACACAAAATAAATGTAGAGAAAAACCAAAACACTTCTGCAACACATTGTTTCCTCTTTTATTCAAAATTTTGTCAAGAGCACTTGAAAACCAAGCATCAGAGACATTTTTGTCTTCAACACTTCCTCATCATCACTAAACTAACAAAATCTACCAACAAAAGCTTATCAAAGCAACACTAGAGGTTGACACTAGTAGCACATACTAATGACAACATAATGCAACTAATCAAAGAATCAACACAACTAGTCATCAATGACAACACAAAAAATCTCCCCCAAACTTGTTGACATCAAATGACAATACCAACTACTCATACTTGCAACAATATCCCCCTTTGTCATTGATGGCAACACATGATGTGAAAAACCATCAACAACAAAACAAATAGCTCAACATACTGCTCCATACCAATTCTTTCTTTCTCCCCCTTACATCATACTTTACTCTCTCCCTTTCTCAACTAAATATTTTTCACATTGATTTCTCTCCCCCTTTGACATCAATGGCAAAGGGCAACACATATTCATTTTTTTATCCCTTTGACATCAATCATACATACTTTATCTCTTTACTACTCTGCATACTCCCCCTTAGGAGCACACAACACATGACAAAGGACAACACCAACCTGCATCAACACTTACTCCCCCTGATTGCAACAACCAACAAAGCTACTACCTACTCCCCCTGAGAGGTAGCCTCCAACATCAATCTAGAACAAAGAATGAATCTTGAAATCCACTGAAAAGATGCATATCCTTATGCATCTAGTTCAAAGGAGGGGTAATAACCCCTAACTTCTCCCAAAGATTCTCAAAAGTATCCTTAGGAAGATCCTTAGTGAATATATTAGCAATATGATCCTATGTAGGCACATACTCAAGTTTCACTTCATTCTCTGCAACCTTGTCTCTCAAAAAGTGATATTGGATTAAGATATGTTTTATCCTTGAGTGCATCACTAGATTATTTGAAATATTAATAGCACTTGTGTTATCATAGAAAATAGAAATTGGTTCATCGTATACCAGTCTAATATCCTTCAAGGTTTGTCTCATCCAAAACACCTGTGTGTAGCAAGATGTTGTTACAATGTATTCTTCCTTTGTAGTAGATAAAGACACTAAGTCTTATTTCTTGCTCAACCAAGACATCAATTTGCATCCAAGAAAGAATGCACCACCACTTATACTATTACTATCACTAAAAAATTCTACCCAATCAACATCTATATAAGCACTCAAAGAAAAATCAATATCCTTTCGATACCACAAACCATGTTTTGGAGCGCCCTTCAAGTATCTAAATATCCTCTTCACTGCTGCAATATGTGAATCTCTGAGATCTTCTTGAAATCTAGCCACAATATAAACTACATGCATGATATTTGATCTAGTAGCAATTAGATATAGTAGTCCTCCAATCATTGATATATACCTGCTCTGATCAGCCTTAGGAGATTCATCATTCTTACCTTTAAGGCTGAAAACTTAGAGGTTAGTTGGAAATTTAAAATGAATAGTTGAAATGATTTGGAAACCCTAGAATGAAAACAAGTTAGTTGTTCTGCGGTTGAAACTGATAGATGGTTGAATTTTTAAAACCATAGACTGGATAGGTTGTTACATATGGTATCAGAGCTACCAGGTTTGACATTGAACCTCGGGGCTCATCATGCAACTCAAAAAATTGAAATCAACCTTGTGAACCTTGTAAACCTTTGCTTTGAATCTATCACAGTGAGTGGTAGTTATTTCACATTAAAAATCGATCACAAGAAGTGATAGTTATTTTTTGTAAACATTTTTGTATTGGATCTATTACAGGAAGTGATAGTTACTGTAAACAATTACGTGATTGAGTCTATCACAGGAAATGATAGCCAATCCTGTAAACAAATCTTGTACTGAGCCTATCACAGGGAGTGATAGCCTTTTTGTAACCCTTTGGTATTAAATTTGTCTCAGGAAGTGATAATAAAATTTGTAAATATTTTTTCTTGTAACCATTAAATGCTCCTAGAAGTAATTTGAGTTAACAAGTACTTGTATGAAACCATTCTATCTAAGTTAAGGCAAGGTATGCCTAGGGTATCGAGATTGTGATCAAAACCTAAATAATAGCTTATTTTGAAAGTTGTGGACTTAAGGATGGGACGATCCAAAAGCAATCAACCAGGTGCAGGGGCATTTGAGTGTTGAAAATCCTTGAAATTATATCCAAACTCATAGATAAGATGAACTCTGGACTAACTTCTAGATGGTTCAAAATGAGCCAAGTGGAATTAAAGGATCAAGATGATAAAAAAAAGAGTCAAGGACAACATGGTGTTAGATAGCTTGAGGAAAAGGGGAAGCAAATTAGTGTTTTATCTTTTAATTCCTTTGAGGAGTCTAGAAGAATGAGTCAGCAAGAGAAAGGATGTTTGTTTACTTCATGGAAGAGGAGTTACCTCATATTGATAATATTGTAAGACCACAAATTAAGTTGTTGAGGATATCACTTTTGGTTCTTCATCAGATCAATGAATCAGGAGTTGTAGGATTTGTTTTGTTATGGCAGGAAGTTGTTGTCATGAGCAGCATGAAATGCAGATATAATATGACAAGATGATGGATAACTTAAGGTGACAAGTTTGGTAGCTACATGCATGGTCTGCAATGTTACTGGAATGATAAATACTTGTTAGAAGAATATTGACTATATGACAAACAGAGCATTCACTATGTTCCTTAATGAATTACGTATGAACCTTTTGATCAGGTCTCAAAACATATTTACATGACAATCAGCAAGAAAGAACTTTGATTTTTATTGTACCTCAGGAAGTATTGGCTTATATGGTGCATTATAGTTATCTCATTTACTTATTTTGTCAAGAACTTCAGATGAAATTGGTTCCTCCTCTTAGCAGTGAATGTATTTAGGCCAGTGGCAGTAAATTTCATGGTACAGATATATTCATACAAATCTTGGATAAGCATCATTAGTAGAACTCCTGGACAGGTTCCTACAATTGGCACTACAGAGACATTACCTTGTGAATAGAGCTAATGAAGACAACAACAACATGATTAAAGTGATGGAGAGTATCAGCCAAATCATCTTTTGAAGACACAAAGTAAATGGTAAGAGTTTAGTGTTTGAAACCCTCATTGACCTCTCGTCACATAGATTATTGTTCAAATTCAGTTCATGAATGGTACAATGGTGAAGGAGCGATGAAGCATACAACTTGTGTGAATGTGTAAATTCGTAAAACATTTTTGTTTGATACACCAAGTTTATATGTGATGTTGATAAAATTTGCAGCTCAGACATGCTTAGTTATTGCTATCTACCTAAGAAGAGATAGAAAATCAGTGTTATGAGTCAATAAGAATGAGAGTGTTGCAGTTCAAACATGACACAAAGCTTGTTTTTCTACAAGGTTATTACAGTCTTCTTGGTAACACCTGACATTGGCATAATGCCTCTGATGTCTTTAACTATGGCATTTTTGCTAGAAGTAATCTTAGTAATGGCAACAAAAGGTCATACGAAGCCACATGTATATGGTATTCTTTAATTGGTGGAAACTTGATACCGATGATATTTGTTTGGTTTCTCAATTTGGCGCAAATCACCAATGATCATTAAGCAGGTATCTGTGAATCATGTTATGAACAGGAACACGCATATCTTGGAGATGAATATAATACAATTGGTTCCTTCATATGTTTCACTGCACCGTACCTTGGTTAGACAATTATATAGAGCTCACTCTTGATTGGAAAAGCTTTTCATGCTTATTCTTACACGGTTGCTAGTGATTGCATTATTGTTTTCTCAAGTAGTGATCTATGGGAATGGAATATGGAGGAAATGGTATAGAACCAGGGAATACTTGTTCACCGAAAATTCATGAGAAAACCAATTGCTGAAATTAAGAATGAAAGTTTGGGGAACTTATTGTTTGATGCGTTGGTAACACAGTCTCCAACCTATTGTAAGTTTTTGGATTGACTGATAGCAGTGCAAGAATCTACTTCCTTGTTAGCGACTTAGTCAAGTCATGTAATGCATAAGGAATGCTCCTCTAGATTATGGCACTTCTTTGGAGTTTGGTGAAATTCTCTTTTAATATTGGCAAGGAATGTTGTATTTAAATTTGAAATGGTTTAACTATCGAATTTTGAAGATTGTTATCATAGGGTCAGTTGATCAAAATTTGGCTATGTGCTGAGAATAAGTTCAATCTTTTGGCTATTGCTGAAAATAAGACTGTCCATAATTTGACATAAAGCTAAGTATTGTGGGGGTTACCCATGAATATATTTGGTTGCTCACCATGTTGATGAAATGTACATTTCTATCATGTCTTGGATGGGCCTCTGATGGATTCTATAAGGAAGTAAATTTTGTGAAATATACCTTGTATGTTCTTAACTTTACAAAGGAGGAAACTTTGTGTTAGGGTATGTGGGCGGACAGGTAGTTCAGTAAGCCCAGGTGAATAATCTCTCCAAGTCGAGCAGGATGGTGAACTTATACTTCAGACGCTTAGCTAACCAGAGTTGTCGTACTCAGTAGGAGGGTATCCTTAGTAGTACGACAGAGATGGTTAAGTGGGAGTATACACCAGAGCTCAGATGGCAACTAAGGGAAATTTCTTCTTTCCAAATGACATGCCGAGTCTTGGAGGATAGTTAAACTAGAAAGAAATTTTGATCTTTTTCTTTTGTAATTTCTTAATAGTTTATTTTAACGATGCATTAGATAAATGAAACTGGTGCTTAATGAAAATATTTCAGCTAGAAAAGTGAAGATTGATGTTAAACTTTGGTGAAATTCTCTTGGTCAATCTGTGTTAAAAGTAATTGATCGCTATACTCAGGAAGAGTATTCATCTTTATGGTGTTGTTATAACCTCCTTTATAATTTTGTTATCAAGACGATTCATTACACAAAAAAAGATGTCGAATTCTTGTAAGCTGGGAAAGCTAGAAGGCAGGATTATCAATAGTCCTGAAATGTTATCTGAAATAGAAAAAACAAATCAACTAATCATAAAAGATTGGTGAAAGCTATTAAAGCTAAGTAAATGTTTCCTAGGAGGATTATGTAGAAATCCTTCAAAAATTTCCTTATCCTTTGTTGAACAATCGAGAACACTATCTTTATTTTTATGGCTATGTTTAAATTTAGAATAAACAATCATCGAGGACGATGATTCTTAAGGGGAGAAGTATGTCACATCCCTCGCATCCAGACTATATGTTGGTTATGCATTCTGAATGCAATGTTAGTTGCAAATAATTGCTTTCATGAGATTACGACATTGATAATGCAATGAACGTTCTTTTATTGTAACTGTAATGTTAACGAACTCCTTATCTTGCAAGTGAATTTATTATTCATATGAAGTTGAATGAGATCATGAGATTTAAATTAAATGCATATTATTTAGCCGTTGAGAACGATCTAACCATAATCCTTGTCAGTGGATGCAGGATTGCCAATGCCACGAGAGAAAGGGAAACATCGTCAGGGAGAGGACATGGTTAACAATGGATCTATTTTATCATCTACCTCGAGTCGGTGTATGACAAGTATCTAAGTCGTAATTTGGTCGTAAATAATTCAACTTAATTAATCAATTACCTAGGCCAATGTAAATATATATATAAATATATATATGCATCTTTTATGATTTAAAAAGAAGTATGAATTTGAATGATAAATGATATAAATAAACATTGGAAACCTTGGAGAGGAACGAACTAATGTTTTAATATTTAAATAACATTGTAAATATTAATGTCGGCATAAAATTGGAAGGAAATCTCTTTGGTGTCGGGGGGGTCTTTGAGGCGGGTTTCTGGAACCTCATCCTCCAGGTGGAGAAACGCCCAAGACTGGGCAGATGAAAGGATTCTTGGAACCGTTGGGAAACTCCTTAAGGAAAATCCGACCTTCATTCTTCACTTTTGTCTTTTTTTTGTCAGGACGAGCTCTGATACTTCCATCTCTCTCTCGGTGTTGGATAGCGGGTTTCTTTTGGGAATAACGTATTCTCTTGCCGGGTTTGAAGCGAAGTCATATGTGGAGTTTAACAATTCTCACCACCGTATTCTTACATCCTCTTCACTTTTAACAAACCCCGATCTCTGTGCTCGGAATCTGGTTTAGAAGTGGCTTCGCCTTAGTTATCTAAATCATTTACATTCGTCTTTAGCCATTGTTTCGAATACCATCTTGAGGACGTTTTGTGCGCGGCATGGAATCCAGTTGCTTCAAATCCAATCCTTCCTCTCTTGTGGCGGGATTACTTTCTTAGTTGCATCAACTGCGACGGAATACAAAGAAGATAAGTACTTGAAAATGAAATGATATTTTAAATTCTTGGTCAGGTAGTTTTAGCTTTGAATTTGATTCTGGTTATGATCTTTCCTTAAACGGTATGCAATGTTGAATCAAATCCTATTGCCTAACTTGTAAGGCGACCCTCAATTGTCAAGCTATCTTCATGTAGCACCAGCCTTGTTTATTTTATTTTGATTCTCTGACCCGAGTCAAGGCTCGACTCTATTCGTGGTTTATAAATATACTTGGTGAACCTGTGAGGTTTAATTACAAGTCTTTTCTTATTTTTGTAACCTGCACATTCCTTCTTTGAACCTAAATTTGGATATGCCTTGCATTCGGGTAACCTCTGCCACTGTTTAACATCTGGAACTGAGTAGAGTGGATATCTTGAAATTGTTAGGAAAAGTATTCTGTCTTTGAAGCCGTGAACCACACTTCTTTTCTCTGTCAGATGATCTGGACAGGCTACGAGATCTTTCTTCTTCTTAGTCTGAGTTAAATCTGAATAGATAAATTAGAGAATACTGGACATAACCGGTATAACGTCAATTTAATTGGTAAACTGACTGGTGAATAAATAAAAGACAATCTCATTATGGAGTCTTAGCCTTGTTCCTTTCTTTTGAATTTAGAAATTCTTTGGGTGATCGTATCGGTTCATTAAAAGGAGATTTGGAAACCCAAAAATGATGAAAATTATAATCTTCTCTTCCTGCAACCATCTTTTGTAGGACAACCTGTCTGCTACCATGAACCCTTATAATCAGTATTGACTCTTGGATGTGATCCGAGTCTTCTTTCTCTATAAAGTTTGTTGATCTGAGAACACACATCCTCTAACCTAATATCTAGTATAGTGTGGAAGACGAGTATCATCCGTAGATGTTGTGCTGCTAATGAATAACATCATATTTCCAATCAAAGACTTGGCAGTTTATATATATCAATAGATGTATCTTAGTACCACTCATTTTAAGGGCAGGTCTTTCATCCTTTCTTCAAAAGCTTATACGGTAATGGACTTTGTTGTTAACATCTGAGAAATTCCTTGAATGGAAACCGATTTACTCTGCCATCTTAATTTGTAAGTAGTCCAAAATATCTTGAAGTTTTCATGAGCATTATTTCTCTTTGTCTTAAATGAGTTCACGCTATTCATAAATGCTGAATTGGTTAAGGGCATACCTCTTCTCTAATCCGAGAACCTTAACTAGCTTGTAATTGGGTAAGAACTGGAAGGACATTATATCGAATCAGCTAAATTTGTCTCTCTCTATACACATTACTTAACTAGGAGGTTAACCATAAAATTTAAGAAAAGATTGAGAACCAAATCTGGACTGAGGACAGTCTTAAACGAATTTAGATAAGTAATCTTTCCACTCTGTTTTGGGTATCAGAGTTGGCACCGGTCTCTCTCATACAAAGTTTGATAAATCTGGAGAATCCTTACGGGTGCCAAGACTTTGACTTCTTCACTTGTCATGTTTTGGCTAACATATCATTTTTCAATTGCAAAAGTTAACCAGACCTTGAAATATAAACTTGGGTCCAAAATACAAAGTTGGATAAAGACCACTTAATGGAATATGTCGTAGGTCATAGGTGCTCAATGAAAACATTCTTTGTTTAGAGAAGGCAGTTAGTCTTAAGAGAAAGTGAAAGACGTGAAGCCGAGTCTCTCTCTTCATGAATAGATGCTTAATGGTATCGGCTTAACCTTAATCTAAGAAATGAACAATAACTGAATCAGTTGATGCAAGATTATAAACTTGTTCTAAGAATTATCATGTCGAGTAAGGGTGAGAGAGCTGATGGCACAGGAGTGCCAGAAATATCGGCACAGGAGTGCCAGAGATAACGGCACAAGAGTGCCAGCAATATAAAAATCCTTGGCCAAGGTACGATGCTAGATTCAGCATCTGTCAGCTATCAAGTACCAGATATACCACTGATCAGAGAGGCCTTCTAGTTGGGAGGTACCCTTAGTTAGGTCGATCAGGAGGTATAGGTCCTTGACACCAGGCTCAGAGGCATGATGATAATGTGATCCATGTTGATTATCCTCGTGAAGGGCGGGTTCTTCAGTTGAAGAAACTCGGGAGACCAGTAGGTCTTGGTTGGGTGGTAAAGCCCTTGATGATATTTCTCTTTTCTCAAGTGTTGATGATCAGCATTTCAGTTTAATGATGTCTACATAAGGGTTACCTACCTCCGCTAATTCAGGTACAATATATGTTCATTTGGGTACTTTATATGCTACATTTACTGTTATGTAATTAATGTATTGCTCAAAGTAGATTTCAATGGAATAGATTGACAGATGATTTCATTACCTTGTTATGAATGGAAGTTAGTTAATGATGCCCTAACAGTTACTCTTTAGTTTGTTATTATGTTTGATGAAACCCTAGTTAGACAGTTAATTATTTATTGTTCATCCGTGAAATGGTTGGAGGAAATAGTTAGTTGCCTTCGTTTCAGCTGAAACTGAAAACTCACAAGATTAGTTGCTTTTGAAATCAGTTGGAAACAAATTGGAAACCCTAGTTTCGAAAAACAAGTTAGTTGCAATTCAGTTGAAATTTGGTTGAGAGTTGAATTATTAAACTGTAGACCAGATAGGTTGTTACATATGGTATCAGAGCTACCAGGTTCCACACTGAACCTCGGGGCTCATCATGCAACTCAGAAAAATTGAAACCAGCATTGGAAACCTTGACAATCTTATGCATTGGATCCATCACAGGAAGTGATTGTTGTTGTGAACAAATTATGTAATTGATTCTATCACAGGAAGTGATAGCTGATCCTGTAAACAAATCTTGTGGTGAGTCTATCACAGGGAGTGATAGCCTATTTGTAACCATTGGAACTTAATCTATCACAGGAAGAGAGAATAATTTTTGTAAACAATTTTTCTTGTAACCGTTAAATGCTCTTAGAAATAATTTGAGTTATCAAGTAATTATGAAATTATTCTAAGTTAAGGCAAGGTATGCCTAGGGTACCGAGATTGTGATCAAAACTTAAATAATAGCTTAATTTGAACTTGTGGGCTAAAGGATTGGAAAGATCCAGAAGCAATCAACCAAGTGCAGAGGCATCTGAGCATCGGAAATCCTTGAAATTATATCAAGATAAGGTGAAATCTGGTCTAACTTCTAGATGGTTCGGAAAGAGCCAAGTGGAATTAAAGGATCAAGATGATAAGAAAAGCAATAGTTAAAGACAACATGTTGTTACATGAAAGATAACTTGAGAAAAGGGGAAGCAAGTTAGTGTTTTATCTTTTAACTCCTTTGTGGAGAGTAGAAGAATGAGTCAGTAACTGAATGGATGTTTAATTACTTCCTGGAAGAGGAGTTACCTCATATTGGTAATATTGTAAGATCACAAATTAAGTTGTTGAGGATATCACTTTTGGTTCTTCATTAGATCGATGAATCAGGAGTTGTAGGATTTGTTTTGTTATGACAGGAAGTTGTTGTCATGAGCAGCATGAAATGCAGATATAATATGACAAGATGATGGATAACTTAAGGTGACAAGTTTGTTAGCTACATGCATGGTCTGCAATGCTACTGGAATGATAAATACTTGTTAGAAGAATATTGACTATATGACAAACAGAGCATTCACTATGTTCCTTAATGAATTACGTATGAACCTTTTGATCAGGTCTCAAAACATATTTACATGACAATCAGCAAGAAAGAACTTTGATTTTTATTGTACCTCAGGAAGTATTGGCTTATATGGTGCATTATAGTTATCTCATTTACTTATTTTGTCAAGAACTTCAGATGAAATTGGTTCCTCCTCTTAGCAGTGAATGTATTTAGGCCAGTGGCAGTAAATTTCATGGTACAGATATATTCATACAAATCTTGGATAAGCATCATTAGTAGAACTCCTGGACAGGTTCCTACAATTGGCACTACAGAGACATTACCTTGTGAATAGAGCTAATGAAGACAACAACAACATGATTAAAGTGATGGAGAGTATCAGCCAAATCATCTTTTGAAGACACAAAGTAAATGGTAAGAGTTTAGTGTTTGAAACCCTCATTGACCTCTCGTCACATAGATTATTGTTCAAATTCAGTTCATGAATGGTACAATGGTGAAGGAGCGATGAAGCATACAACTTGTGTGAATGTGTAAATTCGTAAAACATTTTTGTTTGATACACCAAGTTTATATGTGATGTTGATAAAATTTGCAGCTCAGACATGCTTAGTTATTGCTATCTACCTAAGAAGAGATAGAAAATCAGTGTTATGAGTCAATAAGAATGAGAGTGTTGCAGTTCAAACATGACACAAAGCTTGTTTTTCTACAAGGTTATTACAGTCTTCTTGGTAACACCTGACATTGGCATAATGCCTCTGATGTCTTTAACTATGGCATTTTTGCTAGAAGTAATCTTAGTAATGGCAACAAAAGGTCATACGAAGCCACATGTATATGGTATTCTTTAATTGGTGGAAACTTGATACCGATGATATTTGTTTGGTTTCTCAATTTGGCGCAAATCACCAATGATCATTAAGCAGGTATCTGTGAATCATGTTATGAACAGGAACACGCATATCTTGGAGATGAATATAATACAATTGGTTCCTTCATATGTTTCACCGCACCGTACCTTGGTTAGACAATTATATAGAGCTCACTCTTGATTGGAAAAGCTTTTCATGCTTATTCTTACACGGTTGCTAGTGATTGCATTATTGTTTTCTCAAGTAGTGATCTATGGGAATGGAATATGGAGGAAATGGTATAGAACCAGGGAATACTTGTTCACCGAAAATTCATGAGAAAACCAATTGCTGAAATTAAGAATGAAAGTTTGGGGAACTTATTGTTTGATGCGTTGGTAACACAGTCTCCAACCTATTGTAAGTTTTTGGATTGACTGATAGCAGTGCAAGAATCTACTTCCTTGTTAGCGACTTAGTCAAGTCATGTAATGCATAAGGAATGCTCCTCTAGATTATGGCACTTCTTTGGAGTTTGGTGAAATTCTCTTTTAATATTGGCAAGGAATGTTGTATTTAAATTTGAAATGGTTTAACTATCGAATTTTGAAGATTGTTATCATAGGGTCAGTTGATCAAAATTTGGCTATGTGCTGAGAATAAGTTCAATCTTTTGGCTATTGCTGAAAATAAGACTGTCCATAATTTGACATAAAGCTAAGTATTGTGGGGGTTACCCATGAATATATTTGGTTGCTCACCATGTTGATGAAATGTACATTTCTATCATGTCTTGGATGGGCCTCTGATGGATTCTATAAGGAAGTAAATTTTGTGAAATATACCTTGTATGTTCTTAACTTTACAAAGGAGGAAACTTTGTGTTAGGGTATGTGGGCGGACAGGTAGTTCAGTAAGCCCAGGTGAATAATCTCTCCAAGTCGAGCAGGATGGTGAACTTATACTTCAGACGCTTAGCTAACCAGAGTTGTCGTACTCAGTAGGAGGGTATCCTTAGTAGTACGACAGAGATGGTTAAGTGGGAGTATACACCAGAGCTCAGATGGCAACTAAGGGAAATTTCTTCTTTCCAAATGACATGCCGAGTCTTGGAGGATAGTTAAACTAGAAAGAAATTTTGATCTTTTTCTTTTGTAATTTCTTAATAGTTTATTTTAACGATGCATTAGATAAATGAAACTGGTGCTTAATGAAAATATTTCAGCTAGAAAAGTGAAGATTGATGTTAAACTTTGGTGAAATTCTCTTGGTCAATCTGTGTTAAAAGTAATTGATCGCTATACTCAGGAAGAGTATTCATCTTTATGGTGTTGTTATAACCTCCTTTATAATTTTGTTATCAAGACGATTCATTACACAAAAAAAGATGTCGAATTCTTGTAAGCTGGGAAAGCTAGAAGGCAGGATTATCAATAGTCCTGAAATGTTATCTGAAATAGAAAAAACAAATCAACTAATCATAAAAGATTGGTGAAAGCTATTAAAGCTAAGTAAATGTTTCCTAGGAGGATTATGTAGAAATCCTTCAAAAATTTCCTTATCCTTTGTTGAACAATCGAGAACACTATCTTTATTTTTATGGCTATGTTTAAATTTAGAATAAACAATCATCGAGGACGATGATTCTTAAGGGGAGAAGTATGTCACATCCCTCGCATCCAGACTATATGTTGGTTATGCATTCTGAATGCAATGTTAGTTGCAAATAATTGCTTTCATGAGATTACGACATTGATAATGCAATGAACGTTCTTTTATTGTAACTGTAATGTTAACGAACTCCTTATCTTGCAAGTGAATTTATTATTCATATGAAGTTGAATGAGATCATGAGATTTAAATTAAATGCATATTATTTAGCCGTTGAGAACGATCTAACCATAATCCTTGTCAGTGGATGCAGGATTGCCAATGCCACGAGAGAAAGGGAAACATCGTCAGGGAGAGGACATGGTTAACAATGGATCTATTTTATCATCTACCTCGAGTCGGTGTATGACAAGTATCTAAGTCGTAATTTGGTCGTAAATAATTCAACTTAATTAATCAATTACCTAGGCCAATGTAAATATATATATAAATATATATATGCATCTTTTATGATTTAAAAAGAAGTATGAATTTGAATGATAAATGATATAAATAAACATTGGAAACCTTGGAGAGGAACGAACTAATGTTTTAATATTTAAATAACATTGTAAATATTAATGTCGGCATAAAATTGGAAGGAAATCTCTTTGGTGTCGGGGGGGTCTTTGAGGCGGGTTTCTGGAACCTCATCCTCCAGGTGGAGAAACGCCCAAGACTGGGCAGATGAAAGGATTCTTGGAACCGTTGGGAAACTCCTTAAGGAAAATCCGACCTTCATTCTTCACCTTTGTCTCTTTTTCGTCAGGACGAGCTCTGATACTTCCATCTCTCTCGGTGTTGGATAGCGGGTTTCTTTTGGGAATAACATATTCTCTTGCCGGGCCTGAAGCGAAGTCATATGTGGAGTTTAACAATTCTCACCACCGTATTCTTACATCCTCTTCACTTTTAACAAACCCCGATCTCTGTGCTCGGAATCTGGTCTAGAAGTGGCTTCGCCTTAGTTATCCAAATCATTTACATTCGTCTTTAGCCATTGCTTCGAATACCATCTTGAGGACGTTTTGTGCGCGGCATGGAATCCAGTTGCTTCAAATCCAATCCTTCCTCTCTTGTGGCGGAATTACTTTCTTAGTTGCATCAACTGTGACGGAATACAAAGAAGATAAGTACTTGAAAATGAAATGATATTTTAAATTCTTGGTCAGGTAGTTTTAGCTTTGAATTTGATTCTAGTTATGATCTTTCCTTAAACGGTATGCAATGTTGAATCAAATCCTATTGCCTAACTTGTAAGGCGACCATCACTTGTCAAGCTATCTTCATGTAGCACCAGCCTTGTTTATTTTATTTTGATTCTCTGACCCGAGTCAAGGCTCGACTCTATTCGTGGTTTATAAATATACTTGGTGAACCTGTGAGGTGTAATTACAAGTCTTTTCTTATTTTTGGCAACCTGCACATTCCTTCTTTGAACCCAAATCTGGATATGCCTTGCATTCGGGTAACCTCTGCCACTGTTTAACATCTGGAACTGAGTAGAGTGGATATCTTGAAATTGTTAGGAAAAGTATTCTGTCTTTGAAGCCGTGAACCACACTTCTTTTCTCTGTCAGATGATCTGGACAGGCTACGAGATCTTTCTTCTTCTTAGTCTGAGTTAAATCTGAATAGATAAATTAGAGAATACTGGACATAACCGGTATAACGTCAATTTAATTGGTAAACTGATTGGTGAATAAATAAAAGACAATCTCATTATGGAGTCTTAGCCTTGTTCCTTTCTTTTGAATTTAGAAATTCTTTGGGTGATCGTATCCGTTCATTAAAAGGAGATTTGGAAACCCAAAAATGATGAAAATTATAATCTTCTCTTCCTGCAACCATCTTTTGTAGGACAACCTGTCTGCTACCTTGAACCCTTATAATCAGTATTGACTCTTGGGTGTAATCCGAGTCTTCTTTCTCTATAAAGTTTGTTGATCTGAGAACACACATCCTCTAACCTAATATCTAGTATAGTGTGGAAGACGAGTATCATCTGTAGATGTTGTGCTGCTAATGAATAACATCATATTTCCAATCAAAGACTTGGCAGTTTATATATATATCAATAGATGTATATCAGTACCACTCATTTTAAGGGCAGGTCTTTCATCCTTTCTTCAAAAGCTTATACCTAGAATGGACTTTATCAAGTAACATCTCTGAGAAATTTCCTTGAATGGAAACCGACATCACATCTTAATTTGTAAGTGAACACTTTAAAGTTTTCTATGAGTACTATTTCTCTTTGTCTTAAATGAGTTCACGCTATTCATAAATGCTGAATTGGTTAAGGGCATACCTCTTCTCTAATTCGAGAACCTTAACTAGCTTGTAATTGGGTAAGAACTGGAAGGACATTATATCGAATCAGCTAAATTTCTCTCTCTCTATACACATTACTTAACTAGGAGGTTAACCATAAAATTTCAGAAAAGATTGAGAACCAAATCTGGACTGAGGACAGTCTTAAACGAATTCAGATAAGTAATCTTTCCACTCTGTTTTGGGTATCAGAGTTGGCACCGGTCTCTCTCATACAAAGTTTGATAACTCTGGAGAATCCTTACGGGTGCCAAGACTTTGACTTCTTCACTTGTCATGTTTTGGCTAACATATCATTTTTCAGTTGCAAAAGTTAACCAGACCTTGAAATATAAACTTGGGTCCAAAATACAAAGTTGAATAAAGACCACTTAATGGAATATGTCGTAGGTCATAGGTGCTCAATGAAAACATTCTTTGTTTAGAGAAGGCAGTTAGTCTTAAGAGAAAGTGAAAGACGTGAAGCCGAGTCTCTCTCTTCATGAATAGATGCTTAATGGTATCAGCTTAACCTTAATCTAAGAAATGAACAATAATCGAATCAGTTGATGCAAGATTATAAACTTGTTCTAAGAATTATCATGTCGAGTAAGGGTGAGAGAGCTGACGGCACAGGAGTGCCAGAAATATCGGCACAGGAGTGCCAGAAATATAAAAATCCTTGGCCAAGGTACGATGCTAGATTCAGCATCTGTCAGCTATCAAGTACCAGATATACCACTGATCAGAGAGGCCTTCTAGTTGGGAGGTACCCTTAGTTAGGTTGATCAGGAGGTATAGGTCCTTGACACCAGGCTTAGAGGCATGATGATAATGTGATCCATGTTGATTATCCTCGTGAAGGGCGGGTTCTTCAGTTGAAGAAACTCGGGAGACCAGTAGGTCTCGGTTGGGTGGTAAAGCCCTTGATGATATTTCTCTTTTTCTCAAGTGTTGATGATCAGCATTTCAGTTTAATGATGTCTACATAAGGGTTACCTACCTCCGCTAATTCAGGTACAATATATGTTCATTTGGGTACTTTATATGCTACATTTACTGTTATGTAATTAGTGTATTGCTCAAAGTAGATTTGAATGGAAAAGATTGATAGATGATTTCATTACCTTGTTATGAATGGAAGTTAGTTAATGATGCCCTAACAGTTACTCTTTAGTTTGTTATTATGTTTGATGAAACCCTAGTTAGACAGTTATTTATTTATTGTTCATCCGTGAAAAGGTTGGAGGAAATAGTTAGTTGCCTTCGTTTCAGCTGAAACTGAAAACTCACAAGATTAGTTGCTTTTGAAATCAGTTGGAAACAAATTGGAAACCCTAGTTTCGAAAAACAAGTTAGTTGCAATTCAGTTGAAATTTGGTTGAGAGTTGAATTATTAAACTGTAGACCAGATAGGTTGTTACAAAGTTAGGGGATTTTTACACGGACATCGCATAGTAGTGTTGATTGATAGTGGGTCCACCCACAACTTTATCAATGCAGCCCTAGTTGAGAAGCATACGCTACCCGTAGAGGACTTTGAAGGATTTAATGTAATGGTGGTAGATGGCTATAAATTGAGATGCACTCGGAGGGTCCCACAATTGCCTATTACCTTGGGCAATTACACAACTACAGATGACTTTTATGTGGTGGATTTGGGTGACACTCATGCTATACTTGGATTCAGTGGTTGCACTCATTAGGGAAATATTCACAGAATTTTCAGACCATGGAACTTAACTTCAAGATAGTAGAGGAGCAACGAGTAGTGCTTAGAGGCATGACTAATGGATCAGCTAAGGTTGTGTTTGCTAGATGCATGGAGAGCATTTTCCGACATGATGACATAGCTTGGGTAGTGGAGTGTTTGATCACTACCAAGGAGTCTTCAGATTTAGGGCAGCCATATCATGTTGACATTTAGGAGCTATTGGGTAAACATGATAGAGTTTTTGGAGAGATACCTCCAGGGAGACCACCCGATCGTGGTTTTGAGCATACCATTGAGTTGGAGGAGGGGGCCAAGCCAGTGATCACTACCCCCTATCGTCATCCTAAGAAATTCAAGGATGAGATCGAGAAAGCAATCAAAGAGTTGCTTGAGATGGGACACATTAGATCGAGTTCCAGTCCATTCGCTTCTTCTGTGGTTTTGGTGAAGAAGAAAGATGGAACCATGCGGATGTGCATTGACTACCGTGCTCTTAATAAGAAAACCATCAAGAATAGGTACCCCATACCCAAGATAGATGAGCTGTTGGATGAACTTCATGGGGCGGTGTATTTTTCAAAGATTGACCTTCGTTTAGGGTACCATCAGATAAGAGTCAGGGAGCAGAACATACACAAAACAACATCTCGTTGTCACTATGGGCACTATGAGTTCTTGGTCATGCCATTTGGTTTGACAAACTCACCTGCCACATTTCAATCCCGCATGAATCATATATTTAATAAGCAGTTGCGCAAATACTTGTTGGTGTTCTTTGATGACTTGCTCATTTACAATTAGACTTGGGAGGAGCATTTGAGACATCTTGACGAGATCTTGAGTATCATGGAGGAGCAGTCACTCTACGCTAAGGCTTCAAAATGCGAGTTTGGCCTTAGAGAGATATTATATTTGGGGCATGTGATCAATGTAGAGGGAGTACAGGTCCATCAAGAGAAGATATAGGTGATACTTGATTGTCCACCACCTAGGACACTCACAGAGTTGCGAGGCTTC